>OZ034978.1:15677452-15824952 GCA_964030785.1 Siderastrea siderea | reverse complement strand
TCGCAGCATTTGATTTTGTAAACTGCTCCCCGTCTGTCGCTCGGTTCGTCTTTGTCTTTAACGTTCGTCAGTAGCTGTCGTAAAGTAGTGATAGGTTTGTGAGCAACGCGGATGTTGTAGGGTTGTAGGATTCGTGCGATAGTTTCAGAAGGTCCCTTTGATGTAAGGTATGGTTGCAGTACTGACAGGTGTCGCGTTAGTGTTCGTAGCGTTTGGTTCGGAGTTTCTGTAAGTGTTGTGTCTAATGAAGTCCCGGTTGTAATTGTTCTTGTTGAAAACGTTGTCTAAGTACTTGTTTTCGTTCGTTAAGCTGTCAGGTGAGTCACAAACTAGTTGCGCGCGTCTTGTCAGGGTCCGTATAGTCGTAGCTTTGTGAGAAGTTGGGTTGTAAGATGATTGGTCGAGTAGTCTGTCGGTATGTGTCGGTTTTCTGTAAATTGTCGTCCGTAATTCGTTATTGTCGCGGGTAACTAAGCAGTCTAGAAAAGGTATTTTACCATTTTCCTCGATCTCCTTAGTAAACTGTATGTCGGCGTTTTGTCCGTTGAGGTGTTAGTGAAAATCGTCGATTTCGTCCTTGTGTACGGCTGTAAAGGTATCGTCAACGTAACGTAGGCAGAGTGGTAGTGTTCGTTTGCAAGTTGCGAGGGCTCGTTCCTCGATGTTTTGCATAACGATTTCTGCAACGCTGAACGGAAACTGGTGAGCCCATAGCTGTTCCGTGCAACTGTTTATAGTGCTTGCCGTTGTACTGAAAATACGTAGAAGTAAGACAAAGGTTCAGTAAGTCCATTAAGTCGTCTGTAGGTAGCGGTAGTTCAATAGTAGAGTTGTTGATGGCGGTCTCAGTGCAGTCTAGAGCCAGTTGAAGTGGAACACTGGTGAACAGTGATTTCACATCAAAAGACACTAGTTTGTAGTCGTCAGGTACTTGTACTGTCTTGATTGCGTCAATAAAGTTCTCAGTCGACTGTAGTTTGTGTCGTGATTCGTCGGTCAAAGGTTTCAGTACGGTAGTCAAGTATTTGGACAGTTGGTAAGTCGGGGACCCACAGAATGAGACTATGGGTCGCATGGGTATGTTAGGTTTGTGCAGTTTCGGTAGTCCGTAAAGTTTCGGTGGTTGTGGTACACGGCACCTCAGTCTGTTGTAGCGTTGAATGTCAATAGCGTCAGTTTTCTTGAGGTCAAGTAGTTTGCTGTTAAGTTTGCGTTGAAGTGCTGGCGTCGGGTCTCGTTTAAGTACTTGGTAGGTCTGTTTGTCGTTAACAAGTGTAACCTGCGATCAGGCTCTATTTTCGTTTCGCTCGGTGAAACATTCAGGCGGGACGGGCGAAACGAAAAATAGGGCCTGATACAATTCTTCTACGGAACGTCTGCCGCCCACTTTTTTGATTGATTGACATTCAACTAAACAGCCAATCAAAATTTCTTCTGCTTGCACGATCCTCGGTATGCAAATTTCCCATAACGGCAATTCGTACAAAGTCACGCAAATGTCGGCAAAATAAGAAAATCATAGGCTACGAGATATCTTCTAGGAACAAGCACTCAAATTTACACGATTGCTAACTTGAAGGTTCTGGTATTGTACATGGTTGCTCTGTCTGAGCTGAAACTGAATGAAAATTCAAAACACGACGAGGTTGCCATGTACCAAAATATGCTGCATGCTTGAATCCTTTCCCACTTCAGGTGGTATCCGGAAATATTCTCTTCGCATTACTCACCGATTTTCTGCGTAAAAAGCCTTGGGCAATTAAGAGAAGTACCTTCAGTTTCATTCTTTAGTAAAGATATAAATAAAACCGTTTATGAACAAAGGAGTATTTTGTAATTTAATTTAGTTCCACAAGTGATAAATATTTGAGATTAGCAGCGAATTTTCTCTCTAAACAGCAGCGAATTTTAAATCAAAGAACATTTATTATAAAACTAGTCAAATCCTTTGATGTCAATGTCAGAGATCAATAAAACGACATAAGTGTTAAACAATGAATGAATATAAACTGAAATCGTCATTGCGACTTGATTGCGGCTCTCGCCAAACATCAGTTTACCGTTAAGTTTACCGAATTATCAGTTGACTTGTTGATCATTCTTGGCGAAAGATACTTGTTCGTCTGCTGTTCGTTTTGTTTCGTAAAACGCGGAAACAACCACTACTCTGTTCATGTTATCAATACTAGCTGAAAGCCATCAAATGAAAATTCCGAGACACGATGCGATAAAACGGAATACATACTTCACTGTTGCTATACATCTCTGCTCCAGTTAAGAGACAGCTTGCGTCAAACCGAACGCCATTCTCAGGAGAGAAAGAAATGGTGACAATTCTGCTAGAACGACGAGAATTTATTAGAGCAACACCTTTTACTTCGGCAGACTTGTTCCTTGGTTGTTCCTTGGCGATGGCGGTCGGATCGAAATTGTGAGCGAGACTCGTAGACAATTTACTTCCGTTGACAGCTCTATTGTCTCCCAATCAGATTGGGAGATTCCCGCGGCCAAAATTTGGCCGCCGACACGAACTTCTGTGAGAGATTGTATCAGGCCCTATTTTAGCGAGCGACCAACGTAAGAGAATATGAGAGCGATGCTAAAATTCGGCCTGATCGCAGGTTATAACAAGTGGGTCCATTTTGTCGTAATAGTCTGTCTTGTCCATAACAACAGTCACTCGTCCTTTGTCAGCGGGGAGTATGACAATGTTTTCGTCGGTTTTCATAGTGAAAATTCGTAGCAAGTGCCCAGTCTGCTGTCTTATCTCAGACATTCAATATAGGAAAAACCAAACTGAATAAACTGGAAGTTAAAAAAGCCTTCAATATATATCACCTAACAAAGATGAATACAAATTAGAACGTTATTATATCTCAGATGTCCTTATATGAACTGCTGCTCCGAGAGGTTTTTCTCCGGGTACTCCGGTTTTCCCCTCTCCTCAAAAACCAACATCTCCAAATTCCAATTAGATCTGGAGCGCTCGAACACGTTTAAACGAGCTTCAGAGCTCCTAAATGTTTGCCTCAAATGCCAGACACTTTATCGGTCACAACGGTCATCTTTTAGAATAGATCGGCGAACAGTTGATTTGTTATTATGAGTGCTTGTTGGAAAGATATTCTAGTGAATAATTAGCCACCTTAATTTCCAATTAAAACAACTAACAGCTTAGGTAAACTTTTATCTGTCCCACTGATGCAATCGAATGACAGCATTTATCTGTCGAACAGATGATATCGAACCGATGATATCGAACTGGCCATCTATATATAGTTGCAATTAAGAGAAAAGTGCATTTTTCAGGTTAAAAGGCATATTTAGGGAGTACTTTCGCCGTTTTCTTGGTATTCGCCATCAAAGACATCAGGTGGCTCAGGTAAACAGATGGGGCTATTTGATACAAATTGAATGTATCCTTATGATTGGAACAAACATGTTCGACGCCAGTTTCCGAAACAAGTTTCAGCGAAAATGTTGGTGGTTATAGCGTGTAGAAGAAAAGAGGTAAATAAAATATGCAATATTCAGCCTAAAGACTGAATAATCTGGACGTTAAAAAACCTTCAATATATATCACCTAACAAAGATGAATACAAATTAGAACGTTATTATATCTCAGATGTCCTTATATGAACTGCTGCTCCGAGAGGTTTTTCTCCGGGTACTCCGGTTTTCCCCTCTCCTCAAAAACCAACATCTCCAAATTCCAATTAGATCTGTAGCGCTCGAACACGTTTAAACGAGCTTCAGAGCTCCTAAGTGTTTCGTGGGTAAACAAATTACAAATTACCAAAAAAAAATTACAAATTACTGTGAATTAATTATTCATCTCCTTTTAATGTTTCAGTTAATCCCAGCTTCGACTTAGCTTGCTCTGGGTGAAATAAAGTAGAAGATTCTACCAAAAAGAAGGTCAAAAATAACTAATGAAATGATGACTAATGAAACTAATGAAGTGTTGTCACCACAAGAGAGAAAAATTTGGTTAGGAGTGCTTATCCCTGAATTCATTATGATAGTTATCATCAACGCCTTCACTATCTTCGCCTTCGCAAGAAAGCACCACCTGCGCAAGCGCACTACGTACCTGATAATAAACCTGACTGTGGCTGACTTACTGGTGGGAGCAGTGACGGGACCTTTGGAAACATACACACTGTACCTGGATAAGATCGAACCCGGATATTGTTTCCGCTGGCGAGAATTTGTCATTTTAACTTTTTCCCTCATATTTCCACTAGCTTCTCAAGCTAATCTTTCTTTAATTTCTTTAGAGCGGTTACACGCAACACTTTATCCCTTTAGGCACTGTTTAATTGAGAAGTGGTTTTACTTTAAAATGATAATTAGCAGTTGGTTGATAGCCTTGCTTTTGTCGTCTGTGATGGCCCTTCTTAATCTGTGTGCGCCAGGCGCAATTTTGTACGCTTTGGCATCATCACACTTTTTCTTGACCTTTCTGATACTCACAATCTCATACGCTATTATTAATTACAGTATGAAAAGTAACCCCCTTCCTTACCATTCCGGTTCAGTTGTGTCGGACAGGAAACTGTCTTTAACCCTGCTCATAGTTACTGTTCTTTCGATACTGACGATTCTGCCCCAAGCCGTTCGGCTTTCCATTCCTCGCGACGTGCAAATTGGAGAACTGTCCCGTGATACAAAAGTTGGCATTGGCTTTACAGTAATTGTGCTATATTTCGCCAATTCTGTAGTCAACCCACTGATATATGCCATAAGAATGCAAGAATTTAGGAAAGCAGTAAAACAGCTTACCTGTAAAAAGACTGTTGAGTTACCTCGTGCCCAGGCTATTGAGCTCCATGCGATGTAGTGCATGCGCAGCAAGCAGAAGGTGAGGTGAAACTGTTTCTAATGTCTGTTGCATTGTTCCATTCAAATTTCAGAGTCCAGTTTATGCGAGTTTTATAGTTAGTTTGGTCATTTTTCAATTTTGTAGTCATTTTGGTTCATTTTGAAAAGTCATCGTTTGACAGTTGAAAACTGTATTTTCCCCTGAATGTTAATAATAGTTAACTGTCATTCATATAAATGATACTTTCCATAGAACTTGATCTAAAACCGTGATCCATGATTTTTGTTACCTATTATCCATGAAGTAGGCATTGAGTTTTTCTGAATTTTACCTTGAGTTGTGGACACTGGCTGCCACACACAATGACCTAAATGACCTTAACCTGGCCATTGACTTGCGTTGAGAAATCTCCTTTTTATTTGTAAATATAGTGTAGGTACAATACGAGGGAACAGATTAATAATAGCAGATACGGTTTATTTAAATAGTCTGTCAAGGTCGATGTTGTCTTCTTCATAATATATGATTAATTCATTTAATCGTATTCAGGCTGGGAGGGCTCGGCACTGACTTTGAACGTTTATAACTTTTTCAATATGCAACCAAAAGACACCAAACTTTGTGACTTTTCCTAAAATTTATGTGAATAAAATTTACTTAGGCCTAGCTGGTTGTCTTTCGACGTCGCTTTGATTACGGACATGACCCTGGGGAAGGGAGTTCTTCAAATGAACGCCAAAAGATAAATGAATATTGGTGAATATTCCTCAAAGCGAAATTGAGGTAAACATTCTTCACGTTAACAGTGTGTAGTGCCAACTGACTGTGTCCGAACACTCTGCTCATGAGATCCATATCTTAGTTGCTGTAGTTTCTCTTTCTGCATTTTTCTTGCTTGAATTCTTGCCTAACCAAGTTACGTTTGCCCTCTCATATGGATTACTATAGGTTTGTTATATGAAGTCCGCCAGAAAGAGTCCTGTGATCATGAGTGACCACAAAAAGGTTACTGGGAGCGAGATAGCTCTACGTGAATAAATAGTTGCTGCGTTGCCTCAAACCGCTGCATCAAACGTCGAACAAAGGATAGACACTTTTTCTGTCATAACTGTCATCTTTTTTAACAAAGAGTTTATCGTTATTATTATGAGTGCTAATAATAATGTTGCAAAGATATTCGAGCGTATACTTGGTCAGCTTTCTAGTTAACACAACTAACACCGTAAGTTACGTTCCGGACTAATGCAATCAAACGATAGCATCTACATGAAGTTGACAGAAAAGCATGACAGGACGGAGAAAGCGCGAACTGTAAGTACCTCCTGTTGTCCCATACAAATTCTTAGAAAACTTTTCTAAGAATTTGTGAGGGGTTTTTCAAGCGTATCTAATAGGCTTACCGCAAGGCGTCTTAATCTGCTGCTTCATGATCGAAATGTCACTGCATCAAATCTAAACCAGAACCGCGGAGACGTAAGGACAGACTTATACATGTCATCAAGTCATAATAAAACGTGACTTGATTTTCCCATAGAGGAGTGTTAACGCATCATTCAAAAGTCATCACCAGACATTTTTGGTCAATCAAATAGGAAATTCGAACCAAAACCTCGTTTATAAAATTTATCTGCGGCAAGATGAGACCGCTCAAGGTGTAAGCAATCGAACAATAAAAAAATGAAAAACGCGGCGAAAAGCAAAATAATAACGCTTGTTCTGTTGGTTGGATGCCACTAGTATTTGACTGTTGAGTTTAACAAGAAAACGCCGCGATGGACTTTCGTCAAGAATAAACTTTCGAACAGGAGCGCCGCGACCAGGAGGTCTTTTGTACATCATTATTTGTCACCGGATTCCAGTAACGCAAAGGATCAATGAAGTGTTTTCTTGCAGTTTCTGGTTTCATTTTCTTGAGAAACAATGCGATGTCACAAGTGGTTGTTAAACGCGGATTTCGGTGGTTATTTTCCTTCCAATACCGTCAGTGTACTCGTTTCCGAAGCCTAAAAGCGATGTGATTAGATTGACGTTATCCTTGAAGTCTGGGAATCGACATCTTGTTTTCGTTTTGTATCAAACAATGGGATTAATTCAAACTAGATTACAGTGAACAAGATTAGAAAAATCTTCCCTGATATCCTTTGCAAAAGTCTCGCGTAGTGGACTCTGGTAAGTTGAATCTGTATGTAAGCTGTGCAAAATCGTTACTGCTATAATGGTAGCTGCTAGCTTAGTAGTCTTGTCGGCATGGAAAAATATTAGAGGGCTACAAGAACTGAACAAAGCCACATGTCCGGTATATGAGAGACGACGTGTTCGCTCTGCAACTGATTCACTGAATTTAACAGCGTTGTTATTTATCTCAGATATGCCTTAGTTGCATTCAAGTTTTCGTCGACTCATTACAGCTATAAATCATTGCTAATCACAAACGCGAAGTTACATGAATTACATGCCAGGTTTTTCTCGCCAGTATTTTGGATCGGCTTCGATCAGTGCTCAAAAAAAGCACTATAATGTCTATAATTTCGGCGGGAATTTGTGTGGATCGAACAAACGCAAAACAGCATTGTATGACAAGCTGGATACCAAATTTATGTATTAAAATTAATTTCAGCTAATCCACATTAATTTGTTTACAAGGTCTGGTTGCAGTAAGATGCTACTCGGGAAAGAATCAGAAGAAATCAGTAGTGTTTAAAATCGGCTTTGCTTTTTCGGTCTAATAAACAAATCAGAAGATGGAAGAGACACCTGTTTTGTTGGAAGGACTGTCCATTAAGTCGTCAGTATTTTTGCCACTTACTAACTCTGATTCATGGAAAGATATTTGAAATTTCAGTTTTTGCGATGTTCATTTGGCCAGTCCACCCGGGGGGGGGGGGGGGGGGGGGACTCCCATATGAAAGTGACGGGGATGCTCGTCAGAAAATTAGAATTAAACCCCTAAAGGAGACCAATCTGGGCGTGGTTCAGGCGTTAACGAGACCATGCTAAAACAGACAACCAAATAAGAGCTTCAGTGATTTTAAATGCGCTAAAGATTGACGCTAAAGATTGACGTCGTTTGGGTTTTTCATATAGATACTTCTTTACGCACACCCTAAGCGATACCTGAATGGGCAAAAATATTGGCTTTCCTTCCTAAAAACCCTAAGCGAGACCAAAATCTGCAATTGACAACCCTAAGCGAGACGACGAGCATCCCCGTCACTTTCATATGGGAGTCCCCCCCCCCCCGGGCCAGTCCATAACTTAGTTAATACAGGCTAACCCCTCTGAGTAACATTACGAGTCTTCTCAGCTCTTACAGGAGTAATGTTTGAGCAAAAATATGGAAGAGTTGAAACTCAGTTGAAGAATATTTGTTTCTTTGTGACGGTAGCAACCATGACTCATCTTTCACTAGCAGGGCTGTCAAGATGTCACATCTTTTGCCAGTTTGTGTTTGCTGTCGTCACAAGAAATATATAGCAGTTGATAAAAACCAAAAAAAGCAACAACAACAACAACAGCAACAACAACAAACAAACAAACATATGATAATAATGACCTGTCGTGAATAAGGAACGAAAACTATGGTTACAAAACCTTTGTGCTCAAATAATTTCTTGAAACAATTTGTCAGCCTACTTGGCCACAGTAAGTAGAGTTAAGGACGAGAGCGGCCTACATAACTAAGTCTCGAACTGGCAAAATGAACATAGAAATATTTAAAAAGTTCAAAGCAGCGACCTTTAGTCGGAAAGCAGCTTTTAGCAAAATACGTGATCAACCTGAGCCATACATAGTCTTCTCATTTCTCATAGCAATGAAGTTTGAGAAAAAACAAAAACAAAAACAAAAAAAAAAAGGAATTAGAGTTGAAACCCTAGTTGAAACTCAATCAGTGGAAGACTATTTGTTTCTTTGTGACTGTGGCAAACATTCCTGCTTTTAAGATGACACATCTTTTATTAGCGGGGCTGCCAAGATGACACATCTTTTGCCAGTTTGTGTTTGCTGCTGTCACGAGAAATAAAAAAAAGAGAGAATAAAAAGAAAGAGTTGAAACCCTGGTTGAAACTCAATTAGCGGAAGACTATTTGTTTCTTTGTGACGGTGGCAAACATTCCTGCCTTTAAGATGACACATCTTTTATTAGCGGGGCTGCCAAGATGACACATCTTTTGCCAGTTTGTGTCTGCTGCTGTCACGAGAAATAAATGTCACTACACCAAGAGCAGTTAGTAAAAACAAAACAAAAAACACACAAGAAAAACAGAACAACAACAAATATGACCCGGCCGAGAAGAGAGCGAGAAGGCTATGGCTGAAAACCCTATGTATTAGGAAACTGTCTTCAAACAATTTGGCAGCCTACTAACACAGTTAAGTAGACTTAAGAACGTATACTGCAGTATGACAACCAATTTGTTTCGCCCTTGAACGTTGTTTTTTCCACGCTTGGCACTGGTCACATGTATTTGCTACGAGTTCTCATTGGCTCATTTGATTGTCTACATCTTTTAATTGGTTTGGTTTTAGTTTATGATACCTGATTGTTTTAAAATTTGTCTTGCCTTAACGCCATGCCAGAGCTAGCTAGTGAAAAACTGTGTCAAAGTAAATAAAAGAAGTTGAAACCCGGTGGGTTCACTTGGGAACCCACCCAGTGTGGTGTGTTTAATGACCCTAGTCCCAGCACTAGCACGTTTCGAGAAAATGTTTCGATAAAAGCCAAGAAATATTTGGTTTGCAACTTGTCAAAAACCGACAGGGGGCGGGGAAGGGCTCAAAGGGAATTAAAAATCCACTGACTCTCGCCTCTACATTTTTTCCTCACAGCTGCTCGTCTTCATCGTCAGTGCGCTTTTCGTTTGTCAGTAAAGCAGTGATAAAAGTTCGCTGAGTCTTGGGAAATGTTTCCCGCTTGCTCAATATCAGGATCGGAAAGAACTACATTTGAAGGCTTATGTTACGAATATTCATGCATCAAAGAGGGTTCATCACGTGCAGTATACGTTGAAATTCAGTTATAGACTACGAGCAGTCCTCTCTTTCCGCTAAGGGACAGTCTCACTACACTAGCGGCTCGACACGCGGGTCACGTTTCAACCCCGTAGGCGATTTTGCGGCCGCTCGCTCGCTTGCTCGTTTTCCTCGACTGTCCCTGTCAGAGCTGAAAGAGAGACTTCCCGTAGTCTAATTCAGTTTAAAAATGATTTGTGGAAGCGAAACATTTTTCATAAAATCTAAGAATGCGTTACAAACTTGCAACTGAAGAAGGTGACAAGAATCGCAGGCGAATTGACTGAGTCTCTTAAAACTCGTGCTTGAATATTTATACAGGCATACGTTGAGCAAGCACAAATCGAGTTTCGTCTGTACCAGCTGATGGGTTTCTGTACGTATTTAGAACTTTCGGAGAAAATAGAAAAAGCAGACATTGCAAATTAAATAATAAAAAATAAGATACTGAAAACTGAACTTTTCGAAATAGTGAGAAAATTTTATCAGTTGGAAAGGAATACACGCAGCTTGTGACCATAATTCCCGTAGAGATTGTACAATGATACATTTTGGGGCGCACAATTACACACTCGTTGTGCTCGGCTCAATGCAAAGCAAGGCACGTTTTCTCGCGGCAGGCAGTTCTTACAAATCAAAATCAATTACTTTATTATAGTCTCAATCGCTCGCACACTCGCACGCATATATATTTGCTCGAATATCTTGTGTAGTAAAGCCAGAGACACTGCTCCTTGTTTTTGGTTGATCGCGACAGGATAACAAAGAACCTCATGTTTTTCTTTCCATTCTTGGAGAGCTTAGTTTTACCCGCTGTATGCAAAATCGAAAAGTTTACTAACAGGATGGACGGAAATCCGCCGGAATTATTGAGAGACATTAGATCACTTCCTCTGATACGCCTTGATTTACGCTTTGCTAGCCTCCAAGAATAGTCGGAGGATAAATAACGAGGGTAAATTCGAAATCGAACACAGCTTTGCTTTCGTAAACAATTTCATCGGCTAGCTAAGGGGTGAAAGAGTGTGTACAACTTACTCGTGGCGGAATGTCACAAAGTTCAGTCTTTTATTTATTTCAGGGAATCACGTTTCGACGAAAACCAGAACTTTATGTCTTTCATTCAGAGCATAGTGTCATTTTACAATATTCACCGTGGCTTCATTAAGAAGCGATGATAGCTTGATTTCCAACAGTTAAACAGATTTTCACACTTTCCCAAGAAAAGCCGAAAAAAACTCTGCGTGAAACGATACTCACAGTTAACGCTTTATCCGTCCTCTCATGACATTTTTGAGGGCAACCGGGATATTTAGGGAGTACGTTCGCCGTTTTCTTTGTATTCGCCATCAAAAGGGTCAGGTTAATTGCTCCCAGACAGGTGAAAACATCTGAAATGATAACCTTACAACTTAACAGCCAATCGGAACACCACTATCACCTTCAGTTATTACATATCCATGCCGAGCGAGCGAATTATAATTTTACTGACGTCAGAACATAAAAAGGCAGTCGCCAAATTGAGGAAAAGTTTCTCACATATTTGGATAAAAAAAGGTATTTTAACCAAAATAAATCGGCCTTCACCTGAAAGCTAGGGTAATTATCTCTATATAGATATATAAAAAGCGTCACGAGTTGTGAAATGACCCGTTCACTATCTCATTACAGAAGGGGTAATTTGATACAAATTGACTGCATCCTTATGACGGGAACAAACATGTTCGACCGCAGCAGTTTCCGAGACAAGTTAAAAGTGGCTAGAAGAAAAGAGGTGACTAAATATACACATTATTGCTAAAAGGACAAAAGAAACTATATTTTCTCATCGAAACGCAAGGCGTTCAGGTCATTTGGTTGGGAGGTTTTTTCAAGCTTTCAAAATAATTTTGGCGCTGATGTACGTGTTCGCAAACTGAATACTCTGTGGGAGTTGGCCGAAAACTCGAGTTTTCAAAACTGAGCATAAATTCTCATTTGTATGGTTGTTTATATATCGACATCCGAATTGGGCACCATGATTGATGATTGGTTTTATGCATCGAGAATTCCATTGGTTCAAGTTCGAGGTGACTTGGAGTTAAGTTTAGTTTTAGTTAACTTCCAGGATATAGAAAACAGAGACCCTAACCGTAACTGAATACAAATTATTTAAACTGTGCCTAACGTTAAATTTCCAAACTACTTATTATTAAAACTAGTATTTATTTTTTCGCAACTCGAACCCAACTCTAGTCAACTCGAGCTTCAACTCACACGGGAACTCTAAATTCCCTTGTTAACCGGCCGTCACCATATGGCGACCGCCGGTAAGTTGAGTCAGTTGGCTTAACATACGAACAAAGTGCTGTAAAGCTTGTGGTAAGGGTATTCAAGAGTGGTACTGTCTTACATAAGACGCATGCGCATATTAGTCTGCTGAATGTTACCTTCGTGTGTTCTTGTCTTTTAATTTACAGTATTTAAGATATGAACGGCGAAGGGATGTTAAGCATGGGGTTTCAGTATTTGTCTTTTATAACGCATGCGCATCCTTGTAAAGCAGTTAATAGGATTGAATGCGAAATTGTCTGTGTTATCTGATCTAGTTAGTGGTTATGGTGAAAATTTTATTAGCGCAGGAGTGTTGTTATGGGGATTGACATTTTGATGTAAAAATGTGGGAGTGGAAGGATTTGTGAATGTGATTTGCTTTGAAAGTTGCGTTTGTATAGCAGCAGTGTAATATTGTGCTGCGTGCGAGGCAGTTTCCCTTGGCGTTTTATGGGGGGACGGTTTCCGAAGTTGATTGTAAGTTTTCTCATTGAGTAACCTGTATTTCGCAGAGGAGAGAAACAACAGCTGTGTTGCAGCTTATTATTAGCATGGTAAGGAATGGTGGCTTAGGAAGAGAAGGATTGGCACTAGTATGATGATGCATTTAGTGGATTGCACCATCGATACATCATAGTTCTAGAGAAAGGAGAGAGATGAGTGTTTATTTGACGCGAGAAGTTGATTTTAATTGCATAAAGACGAAGGAATCGGTCATTAATAAGGAGATCAATTAATAACGTAGCTGTTACGAGTCTTTAAGTTTGAAAATAACTGAATATTATCAAGCGATGTGTGTGCTTTGCGTGTGGGGTTGGTTGGGTTTGAAGTAATTTTGTAAGTGCGTAGTCTGGTACGAGGCCGTTCCGAGTCAACTTGTTTACTTTGCATGGGGATTCCCGGGTTAGCAAACCGGATTTAAACATCACGTCATGAGATATGCCTTAACGTGCCCCAGACTCTGACGATCTGCTCGAGCTCGTTTATACTTCGATTCTACTGCTACGTTCACGGTCTAGGCACAACAGTAAATATTTCGTCATCCCTTTGCAAGCATCCTCAGTTGTGGGCAAATTTATACAGACATTCAACGTTTGAGTTAATTTGTGTTTTTCAGCAGAAATAAAAGCGATAAGAAAGATAAGCTGAGTCGTCAGAGTTTACACATTACGTCATCCAGTAACGCTATAGTCAAAATATTGTGTCACACAATCACAATTTTCGTCACGCCGTTTCGTATAAATACAGGATCGCGCTAACATTTGTGAAACTAAGGGTGGGGAGGGTCAGAACGGCCGGTTAAAATGCCCATTGGGCTTTCTTGTTCCAAATAAAAGAAGTGAATTAAAACAAATGTCGTGGGTGTAAAAGCATCGATATTCCTCCACGAATGGAATATTTATGGAAAAGAACACTAAAATATTTTTGGTCTTTATGTTTGCAGCTGTGCAAAGCTGGACCCAGGCAAAAAAGTGTTTTAACATAGTCAATCTAGCCACACCGAGTTTAAAGATTTAAAATGAAACATTCCAAATAGTGGCGGCTTTCTGCAGAAAGGTAGAAGCAATAAGATTTCATTAAAAATACGTCTGTGAAAGATTTTTCTCGCGTTGTCTTCTCCATGCACACCTTGTCTTGTTGACAGCTTTCTTGAGTTTGTGTAAGATGAGACTCTCAAATAAAATGACTATGATTCCACTTATTTCATTGTGGCTTTCAGACAATGAGCATAGAGCTCCACCCGGGACAAACAAAAGCCACACCGAGTGTAAAGGTTAAAAATGAAATACGGTATGTCAAACAGCGGCTCTTGGTGCCGCTGGGCAGAAGAATAAGATAACCGTCAACAACATGTCCTTGAAATATTTTCGGTTTCGTGCTGCCTTCTTTTTATACACCATGTCTTGTTGACAGTACCTTCTTTAGAAACTTGAGTCTGTGTAAGATATGGATCTGAAATAAAATGATTCTGATGGTACTTATTTCATGGTGGCTTAGTAGGTCATGCAATAATTCTCATGGCGAATATAATATACAGATTTAGCCAAGCCTAAAAGCGGAGCCGCCAAGGAATAAACTGGTGTTCGTTTCTTAAAAATAGTCCTGAAACTTTTCAGTCCGAAATATATTTCGGGGCTTTTTGTGGCTCGTTTGCTTTCGAAAAGTGTTTCTCAAAAAGCCCGAAAGTGTTCCGAATTGTCCTCCAGTATTTTGGGGATCTGTGCTTTAAAACCAAGCTCGAAAGGTCATTCTAGAGGCTGAGCACAGCTTGTTTTTTTTTTTTTTCGGGCATCAAACTGAACACATATTTTAGTCACGAACCGTCTTGCTTGGTTTTTGCAATGTTCCATATCCTGTCATTTAATTGTCAGGGCTTGTCAAATCTCCTTGGATTATTTGCTATTCGCTTGAATGAGCTTGAAACGGCGCTCATTTTCAACAACAAAATTAAACTTATTCTGAAGTAAATGGGTTATCTTCGTCGCGTTCCGATGTTAACAAATGACATGAACTGCCACTAATAGCCTAGTCGAAAATTTATACTGGCATTTCACTGGCATTTTACTGGGATTACCCGAAAGAAAGGATTTGGGGAGCTTTGAAGCACCTCTAATAAAATTATCGAAGAAATGTGGTGTAAGTTTTAGCGGCCGCAAAGAAATTCGAACACTTTGAGGAACACACATTACCTGCCGGATAAAATAGCTTTAAACCCAAAACTGCTTCGCTTATAGTTACTTAAGTAACTTTTGTATTTCGTTCTCTACCTTGAGACCATCGAGATTGAAAACAAACAAACACCAAACACGCTTTAAATTACGGCATATGTTTTGCGGCCGCGAAGTAAGCTTATATAAGTTAGGCGCTTTGAGGAAAGCACAAAACTGTTTTCGGAAGGTATTCGTATAAAATAGGTTTAAACCGACAACCACTTTGCTTAAAAGATTATTACTATTGAAAACTTCTAGGACAAGAAAATCGACAATTGCACAAGGAGATGGACCCGACAGTCAAAATTGAAAGCAATTATTCGCCGAAATCTCACTGAAGTGATGCTTGTGCTGTTTTCTTGCGACTGTGCTTTGACCTACTGTAAACAAACACAACATAATGGACAGAGAAATCATTTTTTAAAAAAGTTTATTTGAAAACCCGTACGTTTATACTTAAATGCAATTCGCGTTACACTTCCAGCATTGTGGGTCCGTCCACGCGAGTGAAATCGGCTGATCATGGCAAAATATTCAAGACTACATCTGTCACAAAACTGAGCGCGTTTTCTAATTGTTTAAAGTCAAAAGTAAATGACACATTTCTAATGACATAAATTAAATTCCATTTCAAAACGTAATTTCTTTGACCGTACTACTCAAAATCATGTATCTTAAACCCTTTAAAAACTTCACCTACTCGCTTGTTTCAGAACAAGGCAAGCTCTTCGCCGTGAAGTAAACAAACATGAAATCCTCGAAGGCAGAGCTCGTAACTTCAACTCTTCGCCTTCCACCAAAAAGGAAATTGCGTATTTTTTGAACTTTTTCTTTCCGTTTATAGATATTAGATGTTTAAAACTTCAGTACTGTCGAACAATCGTTTAGGTAAACAAGCTATTAAAGCTTTTCAAAACACCTTTTATTCAAAAGCGACGGTTTACATGCGATTTCCCGCCAAGAAAAACGCCAGTTGCCCAAAAGCACCGCGCGATTTCCCGCCGAAAAAGATGGTATTCTCCACCCCCCGTCGGGTTGTCTTGGGACTCCCCTCTCCCTCCCTCAGAGTCTGTACTGGCGGACATACGGGTGTCCGCAAACGTAAAAACCAAAATTTCTCGGATCAATAGGTTACCAAATTTGCTTGGTAATGGTGCTCCGCTGGCGGGCTTTGCCCGCGGGCTCCGCTATTAAGAGATGAAAAATTTCCTAGATGATTGGAGGACTTGATGAATGTGGGTTGCTAAATAGGAGCCTTTGAACAGGCATAGAATGGTATAAATTTTTCTTGTAATCACTGATCAGAATTATGATGGATGGAGCAAAACACAAGATACTAGCTGTTTTTACAAGTGGATTTGTTTGTCGAGACATTTTGTCGCAAATTCAGGCAACTTCTCATAAATTATATCCTGAACAAAGAAAATTACTTTTCTGTTCTTTGTTTTGCCTATTTTTCCAAAGATCAAAACATCTGTATAGCAATTCGTTCACCTACCTTGCCATTTATAAAGATTGACATAGTGAAAATTCAAAGCGACAACAAGTCGCCCGTTTTATCAGAGTAAAATGCATTTTCATTACAGGAAAAACTAAACGAAATAGGACGGGGGCTAACCAAAACGTCACCTAACAAAGCGGAAAAGAAATTTGAAGCTATTATATCCAGGTGCCGCGATATAAGCTACTAGAAATACAAATAATCTCTTAATATTCGTTAAAAAATATTAACCTATAATATATATATATTATTTGCCGGCCGGGAGGTCCGTATTGAGAAAAACTGTGCCAGAGGTCTTGAGTACGGCCCGAGGCCGCAGGCCGAGGGCCGTGCTCAAGACCGAGGGCACAGTTTTTCTCAATACGGACCGACCAAGGCCGGCAAATAATATTTTTATTTTTTTCTTGTTATTTTTCAAAAGTTAAACGTGTCTTGTTGTTTTCGGAAAGCAACGTTTTGCAAGCGCGCGTAAAATGAACCATGAAACGAAGCCGTTTGTGACACCAGAGCAGCAAAATACGATTTTTTACTCTGTTAAAACTCAGAAATCACAGGAAGCAATATAACTAAAAGAAACCCCTTTATTTTCCCAAATTTCGATACATGTAGCTAACTCCTGCTCGATTTACTCAAATGTTTGTCGAAAGGGAAGAGGCGATTTACATTGTACAACCTTCGGTATTTTAACAAGAAATTTTGGAAAGAAAGTTTTTAACGACAATGTACAAAAAATTTCAGAATTCTAAGTTTCGGAGAACGTTTTAAAGATTTTAAAGGTTTTAAAAACCCACTACAAATTTTTTGTTATTGACGTTCCGTTGACCGCGGTCAAGATCGGAAAATTCCGCCCGCTCCCGGAACCAATCAGATTGCAGGATTTGGTTCATCTTGCCCGCTCACGCGCTGAGAAAAAAATAATAACTGATATACTGTTAATACTGATCACAGTCTCTTTTTAATATCTGCTTGCTCTTAGGTTGCACTTGGCTTGCGTTGGATGAACTCAGAACGAGTTGCACCAGAATGAAGGTCTAGAGTTCTTGAAGGATGACTAATGAGACTGGTAAAATGCTTTTCCCACAAGACGGTACAATTTAGTTTGGAGTAATTATTAACACAGAAATTGTAGCGATATTTATCATCAACGCTTACACAGCCTTTGCTTTTGCAAGAAACCACCACTTAAGCAAGCGCACTACGTAGTGATCTACTAGTGAAAGCAGTGGCAGGACCTTTGGTCATAGATTACACGAGGAAGATCGAGCCTGGACGTGGCTTCAGCTGGCGAGAATTTATCTGTTTAACCTCTAGGAACATATTTTCAATAGCTTCCCAAGCTAATCTTTCTTTAATTTCTTTAGAGAGGTTACACACAACACTTTATCCCTTTAGACACTGTGTAATTGGGAACTGGGTTTACTTTAAAATCATATTCGGCAGTTGGTTGATAGCCTTGCTGCTTTCATCTGGGTTGGGTTCTCTTAACCTGTGTGTACCAGAAACAATATCCGTACGCATGGGCATCATACAGTTTCGTGACCCTTGTGTTACTCACAATCTCATACGCTATTATTAATTACAGTATGAAAAAAACCCTCTTCCTTACCATTCCGGTTCAGTGGTGTCAGACAGGAAACTGTCCGTCACTTTATTCATAGTCACTGTTGTCTCGATATTGACCATTCTGCCCGATACTATTTGGCATCACATTAATCGCGACGTACGGGGACAAATGGCCCATGATATAGTAACTGTGCTATATTGGGCCAATTCCATGGTTAATCCAGTAATATATGCCATAAGAATGCAAGAGTTTAGGAAAGCAGTAAAACAGCTTGCTTGCAAAAAGGCTCTTGAGTTACCTCGTGTCCAGCCTATTGCAATTTGAACTCCATGTAATCTAGTGCAGGCGCAGCAGCAAACGGTGAAACTGTTTCTACTGCCTCTCGCTTTGACCAAGCTCCGAGATTCCATTCAAATTTCAGAGTCCAGTTTATGTGAATGTTATAGGTACGTTGGTCCTTTTAAATCTTTTTAGTCATTTTGGTTCATTAATTTTTGAAACGTCATTCCGTGACAGTGGAAAACTGTATTTACTCCTGTCAAATGAATGTTATTTTCCATTGTAGAACATGATCTGCGTGCTTAAAGATGTGAGACATGAGTTTTCGTACCTATTATCCCTGAAGTAAGCATTGAGTTTCGCTAAATTTTGCCTTGAGTTTTCGACTATGGCCGCCACGCACAATGACCTAATTGACCTTAAACTGGTCATTGACTTGCGTTGAGAAATCTCCTTTCATTTTTGTTGTAAATATGATGCAGGTACATTGCGAGGGACAGATTTAAGCTGTCCTTACTAATTTGTTACCAAAATATGAATCTTTATTGTCCAACTGTATTAGGTATTTACAGAAAGCGCGCGAGACGAGTACAAATATCCCACAATACTGTACAGCTGGTTATTGTATAGGAAGCGCGCTAAACGAGTACAAATATCCCACGATACTGTACAGTTGGTTGTTGTACAGTCTTTAAGCGCTGCGGCGCCAAAACTTTGGAACGACCTTCCCATTCACATCAGGGACTGTACTTGTCTTAATACTTTTAAATCTTTTATTAAAACCACGTTCTTAAAACATTTAATATTGTAGAAGTGTAATAAAAATAAGGGTATTAATTGTAATTCCAATAATACAGATAATAGTTGTAATTGTAATAATTGTCAGATATTAGAACGATCTTGTGACCTAATTAAATTATAGATATACGTACTTTTAGAATATTTACTTTCGTATACAACTTGAAAGAGCACAACTTTTCACAGTTTCATTTTTGGTGTAAGTAATGTTCAATTCTTTTTTTTCTTTGTACGTTGATGCCGCACAACTTTTTAATGTTTTTTTTTCTAGTTTAATTATTGTAATGCGCATCTGAAAACGTACTGTTGTTATTTGCGCAAAATGTGTTGTATAATTAATTATTGTACAGTACCATGCGTACTTTAATCCTTTTACACTTGTAGTTTTCTTTCAAGTCACTGACAAAGGTTGAAAAAGGTTAAGTTGGATAATAAATCTCTTATTAGATGTTTTGG
The DNA here is from genome assembly GCA_964030785.1 of Siderastrea siderea. Lineage (NCBI taxonomy): Eukaryota > Metazoa > Cnidaria > Anthozoa > Scleractinia > Rhizangiidae > Siderastrea > Siderastrea siderea. The sequence continues at coordinate 15,805,495 of OZ034978.1, read as the reverse complement.
AGCCCTGCAGGCTCGCTAAATACAGCACAACTCGTAAAAATATACGGCGATACTTCACACCGAAACATCTAATAAGATATATTTACACCAGATAAATACTCGAGAATAATAGCGAGACTGTAACTCGTGGCTTGTACATTTAAATAACTAGACTGGCATGGTTGCGCCTGTCTTAATGATAGTGAATACAATCATTTTATTCACGTAATAGTTTGACTGCATGGCCCACCCCTTCGCCATGCGCCATCTTTAAAAGCTGTAGTTCCCCCTGCTGTAGATCCCTTTGTTGTATTCTTTTATTGCTGATTATCGATAATTTTTTTTTTTTTAATCAAACTGGCAATCTCATTTAGAAAGTTATAGTTTTGCTAAATCAACCGATAACGTGATGTAAGGACAACTAAGCTACTGCGAAGGAGATGTATTTGCGGAACGCAGTTTTACCTGACCAAAGTGTTGCGGCCTGTTACATGTACCTTTGTGACATAAGGAAATATTATGATTCTAGTAGCTATGACCACACAATAAAAAAAATATATTGCAAATTGTATACTGTTTAACCTCTTTATGTATTTTTAAGCTGTCTGTTCAATTTTTTTTGCCCTAGCCCTTACACAGAAAAAGATGGCTTACAATTCTTACGGACAGCATCTTAATGTTCCGTCCTGTGTTAAACTTTAGATTAATACTTCCGAAATAATTGAATTTCTTCCAAATCGCGAGCTACGCTGCGGATCAGCAAAATTTTGATTTGAATTTATTTGTATATTACTATTGTTACCAAAACTGAATGACACAAGTAAGAAATCAATTTCAATACTGCTTTCCACAAGAAAGTAGTTAACCTTTTAAGGCAACGAAAAACCAGACTAAATTTAGCTCCTCTTGTAAAATAGTTGTTTTTATTTTCCTGGTCAGTTTTTGTTTGGGAAAACTTTCCGCCACCCCCACCCCCACCCCAGGGTAATGGTTCTTGGTACAAAACAGATGTCATCAAAGTCATAAGCTTGGATTAGTCCTAGAATTAGATTGAAATTTGTTTTTTTGAATCAACCTCAACGATTCTGATGCTTTGAACATAGGTTAAGTCCAGCCTTGTGCAACATTACGCTGAAACTACGAATTCAGCCCTAATAAAGCAAGAACATGGTTTATTGTGGTTTACCATGGTCGCTTGTAAACACAATTAATTTTTCTTTAACAAGGAAGAGACTCGGTAACAATTAAGGTTTAGAGCCAGTTTATTGTTGGAGAAATAGCCAGATTTTATTTATCTGAGAAACGAAAAGTATCGCCTTACTTTTTCAAATGCATTGGGTGTATTAAGAGCGAGAAAACTGATATTTTTTTTGTACTATCTAGACAAAAATGACTAGATTGCCTACAAATTATTCGGAAATGCTAATCCTACCTTGCATTAAATTGAATTTTTTTTTGAAAATAGCCAAAATTCGAAGTGAACAAAACATACCTAAGAAAAGCTACGACTTCGTAAAACAGCACATGAATTTGTTAGGGAAGTTTACCTATATTAAACGTACTAAATGTTCCAAAACGTGTTTCCTATGGTCTATAACATTACGGTCAAAACTACGGGATCTGTCAATAAATAGTTTTCTTTTTATTTTAGAAAAGTTCCTTATGGAGGACAGAAAAATATTTTTTTTCTCACTAGAAACAGAGTGTTTATTCATTTATTTAAAAAAAATTTTGGCACTAATAATTAGTTGTTTCAGATTCTCGCTGAAGTTTCAATGTCACGGGTTGCGATTGGCACCTCAGTGTGCAGTGTGATTTTGCCATACAACTACTTCATTGCAAAACGGCGTCAAACATTCGTTGTTTATTCAAGGCCCAGCAGTGTGTGTCACAGTGGACGAAGGTAAACTCTTTAAATTACTCCAAGCTTATAATTGCTTTTTCCTTCCTAAATACGAATGACTGAGTGCCCTTGGAGCATCGTTCGTTGCAAAGTGGATATTAACATAATTCTAAAACAAACACATTACAAGACACATTACAAGGGCAGAACGGTCAACTACCTTGGCAACGCTTTAAATCTTTAGTCACTCCAGGTAAGATTTGTTCTCGGTGTATGATTTTTCATATCGTATAATTGAATTTCAGGTCTTTCAAGCAAACGGGTTCTAAAGCTTGGTAGTGTAATGATACGACCAGAAATCAAGGCTGCCAGCCTGTTATAATTCTACGCTAAATTTTATTCCCTGGTATCAGAATAAGTTTACGTTTTAATAATAGCTTATTTGACTGACATAAGAATTAAAAACGAAACTGTCTAGTAATTCTGCAGGAAGGTCTTATTCTTTTAGCTAGAATAGCTCAATTTGGTAACAAAAATGACTGGCGAAGAAGCATAATGTTAAGAATTTTAACTTAAAATCAACCTTAAAGTTTTAATTTTAAATTAAGATCTCAGAGTATCCAAGCCGCATAAAACCTCCAAAATACGCCCACCTGTTCCCTCCTATTCAACCCAGACTGTGGGGCATTAGAGACACCAAGGTAAACATGAAGCTAAAGTAATTAGTCGAGGGTGGATTAATTTTTGTTTTTGGTGGCAGGGAGTGAAACAAGATTCAAGAACATTTTTTTCTAGAATTCTCTTTTTGAAAGCCAATCTAACTCTAAATTTTATTCTGTCTTCACGAACTGTTGAAATTGGACCCTTTATATGACGCCATTTTCAACAGCTACTCCGTCGATTTAAGAATGATAAGGAATGGTGTTTTCATCATGATTTTATACTCCAGCTAGATTTTGCGACCTAATATAGTATATCCCTTAGCATAGTAATGGACAGTGTACGTAATTCAGAAGATAACAGCCATACTGGGGTCAAACTTGAAGTCCCGTGTGTGTCAGAATCACCGAAATGTTTAGACGTTGTAAAAGGACTGAATGCTGAACGTTTTTAAAGCGGCTGTAGCGCAAGCTCTCTTCAAGCACTAAAAAATTCGTATGAATTGTTGCCGTGAACGTTTATACTATAAACTAACAACACTTTTTTTATTTTTATCGATCAGGGTTTTCTGGATTATTTTATTCGTTATGCTTTTCTTGTGCTAAAATTCAAACACACGCTAGAGCAAAAATAAACATAGCAATTAATGCTTCTGACGTAGGCGCCCAGTTGTGTAATCAGTGGAGTGCCTCAGCCTTACGGCTCTTATTAACAACTTGTCTGTATTTTTGCGTTTACGGGAGGACACAGAGCGAAGAATTAAAGCCTGGCAAACATCTAACATTAAGCTCTGTTACTACACTTCGCAGCTCCTAAACACAGCGATGCTTATTGTAGCTGAGATATGAGTCTCGAAGAAAAGTTATAATTGATGCAGTTTATGCATCAATAAGTTAAGACATCCTCGATCAGTGAGTTGCTGTGAACAGAAGGGGGATAAGAAACCCAAAGGAGGTACTCCGGATTTCATGTGACGGGGATGATAGAAGGATTTTTTTGGGTTTGAAATTTTCGATTCCGGAATTCTTTTGGGTAGGAAAATTTGGCAGGTATTTTTTTGGGTAGTTTGATCTAAGTAGGGATTTTTTTGGGTATTCAAAACAATCTGAAGATTCGTGGTAGTGCCCGCGTATCCCAGCCGCAAAGTTCTGTGGATAAAGTACAACCAAACTTGTCCTTGCCCGGGAGGTCTTGTTTATAGTTATCATTCATAATGTTGTTGTTGAAACAGAAGAAGTTCCTGGGTGTCCCTAGTGTTATTTCAACGACTAACAAATGAGGAAAAGATAAAATCAGCTGCTACGATGAATATAAACAAACACAAACATTCAATTTCTAGTGTTTTTGTTTTCGTGTTATATCATTTAATCCTTTCTGGAAATTAAGGCTCGGAAATTCGGCATGGGATTTTTTGGGGGTTTATTTTGGTCCAGGGATTTTTTTGGGTTTTGTTGGAAGCCTTAGGGATTGTTTTGGGTTTTGATTTCTGCCCCCATTCGATCATCCGCATCACTTGAAACTCGGAGTACCTCCCCTGGGAAAAGAAACTGAGATTGAAGTACTGTTTCCTTGTCAGTCCTTGTGCATACTAGAGTTTATGATAATAAAATGCTACCTTGAGAACAGGCAGAGGAAAAACTACTGTGGTCGCCTTAGGAAATGGTTTCTATACTATCACCAATAAGGGCAGGCCGAAATCTCTTCGATCGTACGAAGACAAATTTTGTTTTAGGGATTGCTTGCGATTACCATCAATCAATCGCAAGCAAAAGGATGTATGCAGTATTAAAGGACGTTACGATGAGATCCTTCTCAACAACTGCGGTCACTGGTTTAGCGATCGTCTGCGATAGTCCACGATCACTGACTTAAAACGTTTTATTAATCATTATCCAAACGAAGGCCAGCAAATTTTGGTACTTTATCTAAAATTTAACTTGCAACAATCTGGTATCACATACATACATTTGTCCCGTTTATTAATTAATTTATTTATTTACTCACTCACTCGCTCACTCACTCACTCACTCACTCACTCGCTCACTCACTCACTCACTCACTCACGTACTTACTTACGTACTTATTTATTTATTTATTTATTTATTTACAGATTTAGTATAATAAACAAGTAAGCTAGTTACAATTATCATTATACGAGGCGAAGTTCTTCAAGGTTATCCTACTCTAAATAACCTTATCAAAAATAAACAACAAAAAAGTCAAAATAATATTTTAAACCGTATTTGGCAACCGTCTTTAAAGTCAGTTCGTCTTCTCATTGATGTTGCTACCCTTTGCTGGCCTTGTCTTTGCTTTTCCTTTCGTCTTGTAGTCTATCATAATTTGGCACTATCCTGTTAATACAAGCCAAATTTTTCATCCTTTTCGTGGTTATCCTTTTGAGTTAGGGCATATTGAGATATCCAAGATGGCGGATATCGCAAATCCTGACGTCATTGCCACGTTATGTGACGTTATAGTCTCACTTTGGGGAGCAAGTTTCAATGTCGTTCACACATACAGTTTTAAAGTTTATAGAGTTATGAAAGGTTGTGCATCGGGTCCACACTGTTTATGAAAAACTTAATAAAGCCTAGCCTGTTACAGGTTCAACGGTTTGAAATTAAAATAACGGGAGAGAAGCGGCGAGCAAAGCGACACGAACGCAAACGGAGGGGAAGAGAACAGGCGCGCCTTTTTTTGCGTTATTTTCCTCACCGCAGAACCTGGTCTGAATAGGATTAATGGTGAGTTCTTTCTGTTGGACGATTGACTGCGATGATTTTTTACTCTTTCTTTCCTAGTTTGGTTTAAACCGTCTTTGTTTGCAACATGAGACCAACGGGATTTACCCTTACGATAATTGCTTTATCTTTCCTGGCGGCGTTTCATAACTCACTGGCGAGGAATGAATGCTCCCATGATGCTAGCGACGACAGCATAGACAAGGTGACAGGATGCCCGAGGCGAGATGTATCAGTGGTAATGCTGTCATTTCCGCCCTTTGCGATGTTAACAGACGATGGAAGTGGGCAAGTGTCTGCACATGGTATCGCGTTTAACTACCTTGTAGAAAGTTTTGGAGGTTGTTGCAAAGACGGCGTGGCTCTTGCATTATCAAATGACCTTAATACAGACACAGAGTCAGAGTCTTTCCAGGACGCCCTCCTTCATGCGGACATCATTTTCCCTGTTACAGAAAAGCTGGAGACGAAATTGACCCTTTCAGGCATTGGTTACTCTTTCCATGAAATTATTAAATCGCATGCTTATGTGCTTATCGGTCGCATCGATCACTACAACTGGAAAGCAATGAATTTGGTGTTAGACTCTCTCTACGATTCATGGCCAATATTTGCAACGACCTTTCTCCTTGCTGGAATAGCTGGGATTTTTATCTGGGCATTGGTGAGTTGAAGATTATGAGATTCTTAGTTATCGAATTTAGTACTTAACTTCCCCTCAATTGGTTCCTCACCTTTCCGCTGCCACCTCCATCAACTGGGTGTTCTAGTTATGTTACGTAAAGAAAAAAACATCTATTTTAGAGAGATCTATATTTCAGGGAATCATAGTATCTTTTTACAGAGCAAAAATGCTTCGCTTTGCATTCGGAATGTTCTGACAAACTGCCCGAGTCCTGCTTCAAACAAACATAGGCACTCATAGCGTGCGTGAGCTATTTTGTAGCTGTCAATGAGAGGTATGGAAATGGTTATTGAATGAACGTGCGTGTACCAAGGTACACTATTGTGATGTTGTTTATTTGAGTAGCGTTGAGCGTTCGAAAAGTATTGGTTTTTAGACAGAGTTTACCTTATAAGTGGAGCTGTGTCCGATATTGTGCAACCTCGTTCCCAGGGCTTTTTACAAATTTGAGGGTGATCAAAGATCAATGTTTGAGTTTATGTTAGTGGTTTCGAATTCGTATACGTCATCGATCAATAGGTGGTGCGCTAATGCGTACAAGTGTGGCTTCAAATTACGACAAAATACGAAGAAAGTGAGATAAATCTGTAAAATATCTGATTACAGTGTGAATGTGGGACAAACAAAATAATACAAAACAGTCCTTTCTGAAGCTCATTCTTAGATGTTTCTCGGAAGCTCAGTGGATTGAAATTTAATTTTGTGGCCTTCTATTATAAAGATTATTTTTCCATGGACAAATATTTTGGATCTAGTAGGAACCGTAACTTGTCACAAAAATTAATTCTGTAATGTCTGAACCAGAAGAATAGCCGATCTTGAAAGTCACGCACGCCTTCTTCTTGCGTGACATCATGCTTGACGAACGTGGCAACTCCCGTATCCAGACAAATAAATAAGCTCTGTTTTATTTTCCACATTATTTCACACGGACTTACATTTTGGAACACACGGCTAAAATCGAGTAATAGGCGTGCCTTGTTTGAAAAGATCATGCCATTGTGTGACTTGTGCAAGTCTTGCGTGACTAGTCACGTAGCAAACTGTCAATAAAAGCCAGAAACATTGCACGTGCTGACATACTGTGTGGCACTAATTTTTTCCGGATTCAAATTTTTAGGAATTTTCGCGGTTTTTTCACGATTTGCAAAAAAAGTTCTCGCCAAAAAAAATTATACGCGCAAAAATTTACTCCATTGTCGAAATTTATATACAAACATCGCCTTTTTCATGTGATGTAATATTATGTTGGTGCCCATTTACTTTTAAGTAAAACCGTCTAAAAAAAACCGTCTCTTTCGTTCAAAAATAAAACGAAATTTGAAGCAAAACATTCAGAAATAAAACGATGAAATTGCAATCGGTACATTACAAGTACTAAGCTGTTAAATAGAAGGCGGCTTCCGGAAAACTGCAAAAATTAATTCCAAGGAAGAATAAACAGTTTCCCCAATCGCAAAAATTAGTCCCGCAAAACACACACAAAAAAAATCGCCATTCACAAAATTAAACTCCCGCAAAAATATTGGCACACGGTAGTAGTCTCAGCTTCGCTGAAGCCACACAAAAACCAGTGGTTGTGTTCAGCGAATAAATTTTGTTTTGATGAGCGTTTTGATGTGAAAGTAAGACGCAAAACTGGGCGAAAAAAATGTTAAGGGATGTTTTGTTATGTAGAGAGGTGGTAATGGGCGAAGGAATCGTTGGAATTTTAAATGAGCGAATTCGAGAACAATGGTTCGCCTGTGTGGTAAACAACGTGAATTTTATCACGAGGAGTACATGTGATCAAGTCAAGGCCAAATTTTGCTTTAATAGCTCCGGGGGGGGGGAATTTTATCGCACAGCCAGGCAGTCATGCAGTCATGTGATAATGATTAGTGTGGGTCGTTTCATGTGTAAAGAACGTGTTATGTTAACAGAGCGTGAGATCAGGTTACTGTTTTGTGTAAACAAGTGGTGTTTTGTGATGAGACAAAGTTCAATGGCAAGTCACGAGACTTTCATGAGGACTGTCATAAGTTCGTTTTCGGCGCTTTTTGTTGGCTTTCGTGGCAGCTAGAGTTGCATAACAAAGGGAGAAACTTAAAAGGAAGCGGCGAATGAGTAAATTTATGCCTTTTTTGTAATCTGAAAAATGATAACCGATTTTTGTGTCTATAAAACTGTGAAACGAATCTTGCGTGGAGCTATTAGGTTTTTGTCTTCGTATTGGAGGTGATAATTGTTTTGATTTGATTTGATTTGATTGTCGTGCTGATCTTTCCGCTCAAACTTTGTACAAACAATCCTGCTACCGCCACGCAGCCTGACGAGAAACCCATTTCTCTGGTAAGTCGCCTCTTTGCGCTTAGCTAGTCGCACGTACGAGCAACGTTTATGCCACCCATACAATCTTTTTCCTTGTCGACCTTGTGCCTTTGACGGACCTAGTGATCGAGTGGCATGGGCTTTAATTTTAAAACCTACCAAAAGGTGCGAACAATAATTCGTTTTAGTTCGAAATTCACGATTCTGCCCTTTTTATACCTTCCAGCTCTTTAAACGTAAGTTATGCGCATGCGTACAAAGGATTTGTTCCAATTCTCATCTACCAAAACAAAAGAAGCTGACAAATATTTCCTAGACAAAACATCATAAATATCAGATAACCCACGAATTATTTACCTATAAGTTGTTATCTATCCTGCAATGCTTTGAAATATAAAATAAAAAGAATAGGTCCCCATGTACGTTTACGAGATATTATCGTCTCAAGTTGCCCCATAATTCCATGCAATTTCGCTTAACAAACACATGATTATTTCATCAGTTTACGCTACTTTCCGTAGGAAAGCTTCCGTAGGAAGCACATAATTAAAGCAAATCTTGAAACAATGTACTAGTTGTAAAATATTGATAACAAGGAACAATTTACTAGATGTTTTATGGCAGATGCTCGAAGCATTAGACGAAATTGACTTAAAACTTTCCTCACGTGCGTGTTCTGAAGGTCGTGATTTCATCTCCGTGAGTAACGCGTTTCTAGTAATATTTTTTTTTCGAACATCTGTTTTTTTTTCTAACCTTTTGAACAAAAAGAGGACGAATGGTAGGTCAAAAATATGTGGAAAAAAAGATAGGTCACCATGCTTGTTTAAGAGTAAATGACTTTTCTTTTCTCTGGTGAGCTTAGCCTCATAGGAGACCTCCATTCTCGTCCCCAGAGCTACGCGGTTTTTTTTAAATTACGTCTCTTGTAGCTCTGGTAACGGCCAAAAATTTATTTTTTTTGATTGGCCCATTCAAACTGTATGCGTAATAACGTTAAAATTTTTCGGCTTCTACGCATAACGTTTTATTTCCGGTTGAATTAATCAGGGCATTAATTTTAAAATTGACTTGATCAATTTCCAACGCAAAGAATGTGGCTTAGGGCAGATTGAGCGACCAAATTTTGCTGTTTGGTTAAGCACGTAAGAATTCAAAGTGTTAGAGATTGTCGCTAAATGCCAGCGATTCTTTTCTCGCTACAGCATTTTCTACAAAACTACAGCTTGTCCATAAATAAACTTACATGTAACTATCTCATCAACTTTTGTAATGACCTCTGGATGTCGATGTTTAAAAACTTGGGCGCCGAATGCTTCTGGAAATTTTCGATGGGGTGAAACGTAACACAATGTAGCATTTAGTGGCGAAACGATAAGTGCACAGTTGACATTCTCACACATCAGAAACCAGACGAATGTGATAAAATAACCGTACAATTCAGTATAACGCAAATGCAATACCTTTATTCAGGCAAGATACAAATCCAAAACCCGTGAGCGAAATGCAGGGAAAATCGTTCTTCTGAACAACTACGGCACGAAAGGCAGCTTCTCAAGTTTGTTCCTTTCAATGCTCCAGGTTTTCCGCTAATTGCAGGAGATTTAGAGGGTCCCGAACAGCTTTTAGTCGATCTGACACCATGACTCGATCGATAGGAATTCAAATTTCTCGGCTGTTGTCAGAATTGTCATGCCCAGAGCTCCACGGACGAGAATAGAGCAGGCGCAATAGCACCTTAACGAATTAGACATGCGCTACCGGATGTCGTGAATTTCACGACATCCGGTAATGGCTGATACCAGAGCCCTACGATCCCACCGCTGGCCGAACAGATCGTAGGCTCTGGGAACGAGAATGGGAGACCTCTTACTCCCTGGACGTGCGTGCGCTGTGAGCGCGCGCTAATGACGCAAGAAATCGTGCGCAGTAAGGATGCGCAATGTAATACAGGGTAATGACCTTCACTTACAAAACGCGTTACAGTACTTACAATACATTACTTACAGTAACTTACTTACAATACACGTTACAGTACTTACAATATATTACTTACAATAGCTTGATTACTGTACACGTTACGTAAAAATTAAATACAACATAAAATTAAATACACATATTTTGTTTTCTTGGCAGGAGTATCATGTGAAAAATGACGAATTTCCTTGTTCCTTCACAAGAGGTTCATACGAAGGCTTTTGGTGGGCTTTTATCAGCATGACCACTGTTGGGTAAGACATTTACGAATTCATTTATCTTAGAGCTCATTTAAAGCAGCTCCCAAATCCCTTCCCAGCACCTCAGTTCGAGAATGAAACATAACCATTCACAGCACCTCGCGAAGCTAGTAAAGCGGATTTTGAATATTTCAGTATTCCTTCCATATGGGTGTTTGTGTTTGTTACCTTACATCGATTTCCATCGTCGATTTCCATCGCAGTCTTGATTATTGTGATTTTGTCAGTCGTAGCAATGAGGACAAAAATACTAACGAGCTAGTGTCATTCGCTCATTAATACCGAGAGGACTGTTTAAAACTATATGAGTAAACCCTAGTCCCATTTTTTATCTGTAGGTATGGTGACAAGACCCCGAGATCGTTTATTGGCCGCTTGTTTGGCGTTCTATGGATTCTTCTTGGTCTTATTGTTACCGCCATGTTTACTGCTACCGTTACATCCGCCTTGACACACAGCTCTTCGCCAGAATACACCAATGCATTGGAAGGAATGGATGTACGTTGTACAGACTTAAAGGGGAGAGGGCGGTAACAGTAAGAAATTTATCAGATTTAGTCTAAAGCAAGCAAAAGGGCCTCATCATGCCGCAATGATACGCCATGAAGAGTATTGAAAAGCTAACGCGTAACTTCATAAATCTAAAAAAGGAATTATAGTTCGTAGAAAGTTAAGACGGTCATAACATACTATGCCAAGATCACGTTATAGTTTTCTCAGTCGTTTTAGTGTGACGGATTTGTTTCAGTTAAAGAGGGTGCAGTAAACTGCTTCAACAGACCCAGAGAAACAAATTATGTGATTATGATGTGTTCCCCAAGTCGAATAAATACTTCTAAAAAGCTTAACTAGCTGAGTCCCCAACGGGATTCAAATCCATGAATTTTCGGATACGTACTGGATGCTGTATTTATGGTTAGATGCCATAGGTTCAACTTCGTTAGCTTCAGAGTACAGTCGTTACATAATGCGTATTTTCAGGGGGCCGTAACATAATGAAGACAACTGGAGGTTCGTCGTTGTTTACTTTAGTTGATCTTGTTTTGTAGGTAGCTGTACTAGAGCAAGACAGCGAGGCAGAGGCTGAAGCACGTTACATTGGGGCAATACCTCGTGGTCAGTGCTTTGAATTTGCTCCTACTGCGATGATTATGCAACAATTGGCTTTGTTACTGTCATCGTGTTGCTATCGTATATTTGGGAACGCCTCTGCAATAGAGTGGTTTGACCATAAATAATTAAAATTACCACAAACAAATCGGGTTTTATATTGATATGACTAAACCTTGCCAAACTGGTGTCGAGTTTCTGCTCCCCAAAAAATCGGTTACATCACAGTTCTCTCTTTTGCATCGCAGCTGTTTGTCAAATGGAAGAAGTTCCGCGACTAGCTTGCATGAAGGCGCCCTTTTCGTCTGTTAGTGGCTGGTCATGTAAGGCGTCTAGAGCCCACATCGGACGGTGTTTTTCCTAATCTGCCCATCGTTTCTTTTTCAATAGTGTACGAGCAAATTGAAGATTTAGATCAAGCCCTGTTGGATGAAGAAGTGGAAGGTATCTTTATGGAGAGACTCCAAGCCTATCACTATTTCAAGGATAAAACTGAGGATGACAACTTGCGAGTCTTCGACACTCTTCACACGCAGATCTCATACAAGATGGCGCTAAAGATAAACACGACGTGTGTTTTTTTACAGGAAAACTTTTGCTTCAGACGGCGTCTGGAAAATCCCCTAATTGGTCCACTCATTAAGCAGTATACTAAACCTTTAAAGGTACTTTTTGTGTCATTTTTGTTATTTTGTTCTTGTTGCTGCTATCATATCTATTGTTGTCCATAATAATCACTTCAGGCTTGAGTATTCAAAGGGCCATTTACACACAGGCATGTTTTGATGCAGTTTTAGTGGAAGCTATACTGGTAATTTTGGCTTCTGTTTTGTACTGCGACTTTACCCCACTTTTTTAAGGCCTTGTGAATAGTTTTCTTGTATCTATTAACATGTCTCAATCCTCTCTACATCAGATATAACACACAAACAGTTTACCAAGGATGCGGTTTCAGGCACTCTGCTTTCTGCATAGGGTGAGTTGGATAAAACCTATCGCAGGGCGTAACTGGTAACGTCAGACGTTAGAATAATGACTTTGGCCGGAATGAACGTCTGACTTTAGAAGTTATGCCGGACGTTAAGTTTTATGCAACTCGCACCTGTTGATATGGCATGACAGACCAGTGTAACACGATCTCAGTGTAGGTTCTTTTATTCTCGACGATCACTAATTACCGTTTCTTCAGGTATTTAGACCATCCGTGGATACAGAAGGCCTCCTATCAGGAAGTTCCTCCCACACAGGGATTTTACTGCTCGCCATCTTGGGCATCTTTCTTGGCCTTGTGACGTTCGGCCTCTTCATCGATTACTTTATAATAAAATCAGGAAAACGGCGCTGTAAGCCTCGTTCGCGTAAGTAGTTTTAACTTTCCCCAGCTGTATTTAGAGCTGCATGCCCACATTAGGTTTGAACACGCATATAGTTTTTGACTACATAATTATATCACGAAACACGCTCTCTCCTTGTTTCCCAGCGAGTAGGCTATCAGCTCTAATAACCAACCAATTAACACTCAGACGTACAAGCAAAGTCACACCCCCACCGTGTTACAAGGGGGTGGGGTGAGTGGGGTGCCCTTGGACGTGCTCGGTTCCAACATTTCGTTAAGATTTTACCTTAGCTTAAAGGAACTATGTCACGGTATTTTCATTCATTTTTCTGATCTGACAAAAGTACTTTCTCATTGAAGGAAACCTCACAATAATAGTTTCCTAAGGTAGAAAAACACCAAAGAAGTAATAATAAACCAATACTAAACAAGGATGGTTACGACTGAGGGAGATTAAGACGGATTACGAATGACAAACTTGACAAAAACTTGCCAATTTCTTCACGATGCGTTTTCCGTGACGTAGCTTCTTTAAGGAGAAAAGCCGTGATGTGCCTTGCAAGATGAGATATATATTATGGGTTGTGGTGCTGCTTGGGGTGGAAGTTGCACATTTGTTATGCTAGACATGTGGAATATGACACAATTGAACACTTCGCTGCTTTTTGTCAACATTTTGTGAATTTTTTTTACCTGCTACGTATGACGTCACATCTCGTAAATATAGCAACTGATTCTCACGAAACTTATGTCAAAATGTGTCTAAGGGATATACATACGGCTACTGAGAACGGCAGGCTCAGATGAAAAATCGTCTTGGGAAAAAACGAAAACCTTATCGAGGTTCCTACAGAACGTACTCTATTTAAGGTGGTTATGGTTGTCTTACGCCTACGGCCACGAACTTTTTTAAACACTTATTCATACAGTATGTAATCTATGCATGCAATATACATTATACATGCCATCCACAACTCTTGTTTTGCAGATGAAACTAGTGCGATTGACGTCAGTTTTCCTGTTGTTGACGTCACTTTAAGGCAGCTTGAAAAACTGGAGCAGGATATTGAAAAGCTCTCCACTCAAGTACAGACTATGAAAGAAAACGTAGAAGTTACAAACAGACAGCAACGAAAATGCAACACAGACAATATCCTCAAACTCACTGAGGTTAATTCTAGTGTTTCCTGATTTAAATTCGTGCACTCAGTTTGAAGACTAGAAGATCTTAGCAGGAATAATTATACTTTGATAGGTAACACCCGTTTACAAAAGGGAGCCCTGTAATTAATAAAAAAACTAACCTGTCTGCAGCCAAGAAACTCGCCGGAATAAATGGATTGATTCACATACTCGTCAGATATCGTTTATCGAGATTATTAGGAACGAAACATTTTATTTTCGAATGGAGGAGGAAAGGGTTGGGCAAATTACAAAACAAAATTTCCTCTGATCTTTTGCAGAAGTAAGGATGGTACACAGCGAAAGGAAACAAAGAAATGTCTTGCAAAATAGCGAAAGACTTAAGACTTAAAACTGACCTTATAGCTTTATGTTAGTTTCCTGAAAGTTGTCCACGAGTTCTGACTGGGCAATATATCGCCACAGAATTAGGCGAATAAACTATGTAAGTTATCACTCTTTTGCATTTTTTGTTATCAAATATAAAATTGTAAGCTAGCACCAACCACTGATAATAGACCCTTCATTGGACTTTGAAAACAATCTACTCTCAAACTGCTGAAACTTCAGTAACCCACAACGACGGGTTTAATTGTCCTTCTAAGGAACGCTCTCACCCAGAAGTTAATAATGTTGATTACCTTATTATAGGAAATTAACGTTTGTATTAATGAAGGTATTTTAAATTAACGCGACTAAATTAACGCGAATTGAAGGGAAAATTGCTCCCCAATGAAGGAAATTAACGCGAAAGAGGAAGTAAAATTTCTTATAACATAGAGGGAAAAATTATTGAATGCTGATTGGTTGAGACAGAGGGCATTTTTTCTTAATTTTTGTTCTGTTGAGGGCAAAATTACTTGTAACTGATTGGCTGTCAGATTGCTTAGCACGGCTGACGCGATAAAAATTGTGCAAAATTTTTTTGTTTTGATGCTGTTTTGCAACAATGGCGTCTCGTTTCGAGCAAGTTGACAATGAATTTATTGAAGAACTAAAAGAAAAGAGTGAAATGAGAACACCAAAAAGAGCACGGAGCACTGGAAAAACGTTTTCGTGAAGTGGGCGAATGAAAGAAAGCAGAAACAAAATCTCGAAGAGTACGAAATTGAAGCCCTTGACAAAGCGTTATCGCAATTTTATGCCGAGTTGCGAAAGGAAAATGGAGATGACTACGAGCCGGAATCGCTAAAAGTGATGCAAGCGGCACTTGAGAGATATCTAAAGTCGAAGTGGTACCCAAAATCCATTCTCCGAGATAAAGAATTCATGAATTCAAGAAAAGTCCTAGAAGGAAAGGCCCGAAAACTCAGACAGCAAGGAAAAGGAAAGCGCCGAACCGATCTAAAAGCCTGGCGAAAGAAGAGGAGGAAATTCTCTGGGAGAACGGCCAGCTTGGCTGTAAAAGTCCACGTTCCCTAATTAACACAACGTGGTGGCTAATGACCCAGCACTTTGGTCTAGGAGGGCGTCAAGAGCATCACCAGATGAAGGTAGAAGATTTTTTCTTGAACGAGATGACGATGGAAACGAATTCCTCACGTTCGCCGAAGGTCTGACAAAGACAAGGCAAGGAGGCTTAAACGTCAAGTCACGACTGGTTAAGCCGAAAATGTTTGCCACGGGAGATGAAGAAAGATGCCCCATCAAGTTGTTCAAATTATACCTGGAGAAGCGGCCAACAGAAATCATAACAAGCCGCCCGTGCCCGTATTACCTTTCCGTGATCTATAAGCCCGTGTCAAGTGTCTGGTACAAGAAAACCCCGATGGGAAAAAATACCATCGACACAATCATGAAAAACATGAAAGAAAACTCACCTCTTAAAGATCTATGTCCAGAAAAGAAAATCACAAACCACAGCGCCAGAAAAACCGTTGTCAAATATCCCAAAAGTTCCGATGTGCCAAAGTGCGAAATAAAAAGCATCACAGGACACACGACTGCACAAGGTCTCGATGATTACGATTCGGGAGATGAGCGAGAGCGGCAGGTAATTTCCAACATCATCGACAACGGTCGTCCCTCTTCATCAAGAGGCGTCCTGAGTCAGCTGTATCCAGCAAAGTGCTCAGCATTAACAGCGTCCTCTACGCCAGGACAGATTTACAACTTCAGTCATTGCAGCGTCACCCTGAACATTGCCGGCGATAATTCAGCTCAGAAGTTCAAACATCAGTGGAACAAAGCGCAGATACAAGCGAATCTTTATCGAAGACGCTGACTCTGATTAGTAACTGTTGCACATTTTTCTGACAGATAAAAAGACTGAACTTTAATTGCCTGAGAAAAGAGCATTTCTTTCTTTGTCAATTTGTACAAAAAGGCTTGGTTTTCAGCGTACTTGCAACGTTGTGTAAAAATAAAATTTCATTCAGCTCATTGGTCCGTTTCAGGCGCGGTTGATTGAAGTTTGCCAAACGTTAAAATGGTTTCCCGAATAAGAATCGTAATTTTGCCCTCTATGGTATAAACAAGTAATCGCATCTTTCCTCGTAAAATTAAGGATTAATATCACTTGTGTTGCCCTCGTCGCGATATTAATCCTTAATTTTACTCGGCCCCATGCGATTGAATCTCATAGACAAAACGAGGGAAATTAACGCGATAAACACAAAGAAACAATTTGTGGTCCAAGTTGAACAAATTAATTTCATGACTGAAAATAAAAATCACGAACAAAACAGATCTTCAGGTGCGTGAAGCAATTTCTTTACTGACAATTTGCATTAAATTCTGCCTAAATGTAGGAAAGCTATTGTTTTGTGGGTGTCACTGAAGAATGTCCGGACTGGATCCAGAATTTGGGATTAAAATGATGGAAATTAAGGTCGCAGAAATTAACGCTCCACTTAATTAACAACGCGGAAATTAACGCTCACAAAAATTAACACGACTTTCTACAATTAATGGAGCGTTAATTTCCTATAATAAGGTAATTACAATAATTATAAATTAAAAGATAATAAATAATAAAAAGAGATAATAAATCAAGCATTACACCGGGCAGACTTAACTGCCGGTGTCTCTTGGATTCACAACACAATTTGCAAATAAACGAGCTGTATATACCTAATTCAATAGAGGTTGCTTTGGCAATTGGTCATTGGCAATTGGACATTGGGCATTTGGGCATACGGAACACAATGCAATGCTTTGCTTGAGTGACCGCAAACAATAGCTTCCCAATGCCCAATTGCCCAATGCCCAAAGTAACCTTTATTGAATTAGGTATATAAATTAAATTCATATAAACTAAGGGAAAAATAATTGAAGAGAAATAAAAGTGACAAGCTCCCACCCTTAATAGCTTCATAGCTCAAGTGGTAGACCATTAAAATTTGAAATGCTTGTTATCGCAAAAGTCACGAGTTTCAATCCCGTCGAACTTGGCCGTGCGGCCATACCTGAAGTCTGACAGGCCCTATTTGCTCAGCAGAACCCCGGTATAACGAAGACCCCGCTACAACGAGCCCTGCCAAAGTTACAGTAAAATGTATGGAACAGAAACCAGATATAACGAAATCCTCGATATGATAAACACACCCAATAAGCCCAAACTTAAAATTCTCCTTGATACAACGAATTCACCTCCTCATGCAACTTAAGTTAAATGCGCAACAGATCAGTCAACAGAGATGCATGCAGAACCTAAATCATGGATTCTATCAAATCGTTCAGATCTGGATAGTAATTGCGCGATTAAACCGAATACTGAGTGGTGTGACATAACACTGTTTAATTTTGAAGCAAAATAATTATAAGCCAAACCCCGATATAACTGAGATTTTGGTCGTTTTCCCACAAATTCGTTTTAAAGGGGTTTCTTCTATAACGAAACCCCACTTAACCCCAGTCCCTTGGCACTTCGGTATACCGGGGGGCCCACTGTAACTGAAAAATTAAACTGAAGTGCACTTATCTTACAATTAACCATTCTGAGACAAATTGCACGAATAAACTTTGTCATATAGGTAATTTCAGAATTCAGCTGCAGCATTGAAAGAAATCGTAACTGTATACATCCAATTGAAAAAACTTTGTCGGGTGAAAAGCATAAATCATTGACGATGCGACCCAGTGGTGCTCCGCGAAGCGTGAATTCTTGCAGCCTCTATTCTTAGTCACGTACACATTATAATAACTCAGCATGCAAATTATCTTGGAAAGAAATGTTTTGAATATCAAGAAACGAAACCCAGTCACAAACTTCCCGGTCCGTCTTCCCAGAGTTCTATTGTGTCGCATTGTCCATCGTTTACACACATCACCTGACAACGTTTTTTCAAACAGGTGTATATTGGGTAGTATTTACTCGCTAGGTATTTTCTATGTGGCTATAATAATTATCAGTAAAGCGTTTGAGCATTGAATACGATAATAAGTTAAAATCTTTGCTATAGCAGAATCTCGATAACGTTGTCATGGCTTATACATAATTTCGTAAAAAGTCAGGCAAGAAATGTGATTTGTAAATATCAACGGCAATAAACCTGAAATGGTGTTACGTTTCCTTACATTTATATAGCTATAATAGAGCAGACGGATAGGCATCATCAATAGATATAAATTAAAAGCAATTTTCAATCCATGCAAGCACCATCAACATGCCATATTTAGCAATTGCTACACGAGTCGTGCATAAGGTCAAATCAGGCGCAAAATGTCATGCCACGCATCCAAACTCAACAAGACTGAGTCGAATAATTGTTTTGTTACTTTGGATCAACCCAGGATAACAACAAATTTTATTAAGTCATCAAAACAAACTTATTGTTAAAAGAGTCATGGCTTTTGCTACCTCTTTAAGGCAAATTCTTCCTTCGTAGGATATCAATTGATAGTCGACAAGTGGGGAGCTAACCAGGGGCTGTCTATTTGAACCAGAAAATTCGCAATCTAGGTTGTTAAATTTCT
Organism: Siderastrea siderea; assembly: GCA_964030785.1. Classification (NCBI taxonomy): domain Eukaryota; kingdom Metazoa; phylum Cnidaria; class Anthozoa; order Scleractinia; family Rhizangiidae; genus Siderastrea; species Siderastrea siderea. The sequence continues at coordinate 15,786,492 of OZ034978.1, read as the reverse complement.
GGCTTTCTCATTTGCTCACAGTGCAAACAAGATATGAGGGAAGCCTGCATTATGCCTTACAAGGAAAGTAAGTACCATGACAAGTGCCGCGGCGTTCAAGAGTTTTTTTTTCTTTGCGAAGCAAACTTTTTGCCTAAAAATATGACAAAAAAAATTTGGCTGCGATAACCTAAGTTAAGAAATCAATAAAACAATTACAATATTTCACTCGCACTTTTCGGATATCGATATGAGCTGATTATAACAACTCGGCACTAAGCGTCCTCGTTGTTACATTTTGAACTTTACTAGTGTATTTAATTGCGAATTCAATCGATTTGTTTGTCGCATTTCTATAAGCTTCGTTATAACAGAACTGGTTCTTACTTTTAGCTGAGCATCTATCGCATCAAAATCGGAAGGCCGGAATTGCAGTCGTTTCCGCTTTAATTTTACATTTTAGTCGAACTCCTGGTGGCAACCAGTTCCTGCTCGGTCTCTCTTTCCAGTGTTACGTGTTTGATGTGGCATAACAAAGTTCCCTTTAGTGCTTTCCTGTACTTGGGATGTCTCCACGCATAGATGTACGCATCCAAGGCAACCTTTATAAACAGGACCATGTCGCTAACACGAAGTGCTGTACTAATATTGAGGAGGAATGCGTAAGACATGCCCTCGGTGTAAAGGTAGATGTAGAATGAGATGATGTGTGGGATGGAACACAGCAGTAGCAGGGCGGACAAGAGCAGAGCGACGACGGTGAGCTGTTTCTGGTGTCTTGCCTCGTTCTTGGTCCCGTGTCCCGAGGGATGAGGGGCTTTGATTGACTGATGAGCCTTGCTAGGGCGTCGAAACGCGTTGGATTGCTTCACGAATTTACGGAACGACCTGAAGAGAAAAATGTGCGCCACGATGAGGAGAAACCCTATAACTGTGGGATGAAGGTGCAGATTGAGCTTAAGGTAGATATCTTTAGGGATTTTCGTGAACTGCAAAGAACCGAAAATGACGAAGTAAACGAAGGAGCCCAATATGGAGACCAGAACGCGTTTCTTGGTGAACAACATCTTGTATTTGTGAGGGAAGGTAATGGCAATGTACTGCGTTGTAGTCAAAGCTAGAACTAGAAGAAACGAAGAGCTCAACAAGATGACGGAGAAAAATGCTCCCATCTGGAAGAGGTACTGGAAATATTTGCCAGGTGAGAGGGTTTGCTTGGAATGACAGGCAAAGTAGAATACGACGAATAATGGCTCCACGATTAAACCTGTTAGCAGATCCACAACAGCTAAGCTTATGATAAAAATTGTGACAGGGGTGCGGAAGCATTTGAATGGATCTTTGTATATTGCAACCAGAAGAAGACCATTGCTCGCCACTGTTATAGGCGACAGGACGGTGAAAAGGAAGGCGGATACGTACAAAGTAGTCAGGTACGAACTATAGTCTGCTTGCTCGAGGGAAGCGTTTGAAGCGTAGACTACTTGTTTAAGAGAAGCATTTAATCCATAGTCTGCTTGTTCAAGCGATGAATTGGACGACGTAGAATTATTCATTTTTGAGTTCGTATCAAACGTGAGCTCACGTTTGATACGAAAGTCCTTAGGAATTCGTTGAAGACTTGTGTGTTCAACTTGCCGTTCCACCAGACGTCACTCCAGTGTTCCTTCAGAAATAGAAACGATAGTTGGGATTTTGTCAGGTAGGATGCATCGGTTTGATGTCAATACGTAGAGTCACCTATAAGAATTGACAAGAGTACATACTGAGAATACATACTAAAATACTACAATGGAATTGCTTTTATCTGTTATCTCTACTATTCTAAATTAATTTATCATTTCCTCAGTTATTCCCAGTATCTGATGGACACATGGAACTGAGAAGACAATATTACCTGCTCCTAATGCAGATTCCTTGAGAAATGGCAGTCGTTATCTGTGTTTTAAACAAAAATAACTTGACCTATGTTTTTAAACTGTTTACCGAATTTCGAAGTCATGATTTTATAGATTGACTAAACTTTCACTGGAGACTGATTTCGCCAACAATAGTTGCATTTACCAAAACTGAGTGATCGTGATCATTTGGAAACAAGGATGTCCATTCAATGGCTCTATCGCCGACTTGTGGGTTTCCATATGGTTGTTACGATCGATGATGACATCGACTTGAGCATTATTGCAAGTTCAGACCGGCATCTCTTTCAGTCAGCTTACTTAGCTCTAACGTAGTAGTAATAACCCAGTCGCTTTTTGCCGTAGAAACTAGAGCTCTCAGCAATCATGATGAGAACCGGTTATTTCTTTGGTTCAATCATAGTACATTTGGACCCCGACTCGACGTTTCCTCAACACCAAATTATGCGACGCATTTTAGTTGCGGCGACTGCAAATTATATCCCAAAGATAATGCTGAAATTTCGTTGACAAATAGTAAATTCAAGATTTCACGCACAGCAATCAATGACTTTTGCACTGTGTTTCCATGGTGTATGACACATTAGTCGAATTTAATGAAGTCATTTTGTCCTCTGCTGCAAAGATTACTGACATTACTATCTTCACCCCACCTTATTGAGGCAGTTCGTGCTTAACGCATGTCTTGAAGACACGTATTTTGTACTGACCAAAGGGACTCAATTGCTTCTGTGCTGGTAATTGGAGAGTGAATTAGAAATAAATTTTTTGTGATACACACGTTTTCTTTTGTCTCTTTGATATATTATCAACAGATTATAATAGAATTTGGTTTGGTTTTAGTGTAAGGTGTAAGCACAGCTGGCCTGAAAATCTTTCATTGGTTAACCTCGTTCTCTATAACATTTATTCAAAAGAGTTAGTTACAAAGCCATGTGATGTTCACCGTTAAGTGTTCTTTATAATATAATGTAATTCGGCGTGGGTTTGCGTGGGTTTGCGTTTCTACTTATTTACAAGGACTTTTTATGCTTTCTAGAGCACTTAAATTACCTTGCAAAAGAGTTAATTGAGACGTGTTAATATCATTTTTTGAGGCAGATGAACATATGTTATAGACAATTATCTTACTACTGAGGCGTAAGCACGATCGAGAAAATTGATTATTTTTCTCTGAAAGTTTACTCGTCTTGAAACCCAAATCAATGTATGTGTTTGATAAAGGGCCGCCGTCTTCTATAATTACAGTTCTATAATTACAGTTTTAGTTGTAGCCTAGAAAAGAAGTTTGTCTGTTTCGTCTTTGTAAACGGAGGCGCACTTTTCAGTCGACTTTCTCGTCTGCGCCTCCAGCAACCAGTGCACCCTTTTGGAGAGATAAGTTTTATAAGATGTGAAATGTGAATAAAGAAAGATAAAAAGTTCTTTTACCGTTCACATTACCATTAAGTACGAAAGGCAAAATGAGTATGAAACTGAAATTAAACTGATACTGATAAAGCCTGCTTTAAAATGAGGTGCAAATACACATGCATGTTTTTAGTTCACAAAGCCCTGCAGCAAGTCATGATACAAACTGATATAAATTTGTCTGCATCCTCACTGACCCTGTACGTTGGCACCAAAAGCTAAGTTAAAATACTTTACTTAATCTTCGTTGTATATATATCCTTTCTCTTTCTTTTAACTCCTTAATTCTCAAACAATCCGATATTTTGGAGCTGCAAGCAGCAATGGCTTAAATTAAAAAACACTAACAAACCTTTCAAGACATTTAAGTCTTGTTGAGCTTCTGTTAGAAGTTGAATATGAAAAAGAAGTTTCAAAAACTCAGGTTCAATATAAATCAACACACATATCCATTCACATAGAAAGCTTTCATCAACGTTGAAATAAAAATTAAACTTAACATCATAAAGAAACAGCACAGAAACAACGATGCAATTCGTCTTATAAGTGAATTGTGATTTCCTACCGTGCTTTCAGCATATTGAGTTTTAGTATACATTGTCACAGTTTTCTTTATCAAGGTACCAATTTCATTTAATGTTAGTTCAAGAAAAAAGGTAGTCCCCGTCTTTAATTTAAACTACATCTTCCAAATAAATTATCCTACGTAGGTAAAATACAACAATATATTTAGTAATTTACACACAACAGAAATTTTTTTTTCTAATTCCTGTAAGCTGAGTGGACCGATAAGTTAAATCAATTTCAGAGGATAGGCTAGTTTCTTTAAAATATTGTCTAGCCACGAAGAATATCTTCAGACCACAAATTTGAAAAAAAATAACTTATACTTACAAGTTCATTCAAATCGAAGACACTTCTTGCAAAAAGCGAAGACAGGTGTTTCGCCGCAACGATTTCAGACCTTGATTATTAATTCACGTCAGGCCATTCTTAATTTGTATGCCAACACTACGCCAGGGGCAAGCCAATGAAAGTAAAGCTTTCTGAGTTTCCAGTTAATCACGATTTAATCTTGCCGAAAACGTGGCCAGTGGTTTGTTCTTTTATCTCTTGCAGCTTCATCACAGCCTTGTATAAAGCGAAAAGTACCATGATAAAAAGTCGCCTCGGAGACAAAATCATGCCTCCAGTCTTTTGGGAAACCCTGTTCTATAGACCTTCGTTGACATTATTATTCACAATTTAAACAGTGAAACCTCCTTGGGCATGTTGCTAGCAACTGAATTTAAATTCAGAACATACTGTAACACTTTTTCTCTAATTAACTTCTAGTCAAACGCACATTCTTAAGATACAAACACTGACAAAAACAGAGATAGATAGTTACTTTTTTCCCTGAAAAATACCAAAAAAATTCACAAGCGTCACAGTTCACCCTTCGAAGGTCGGTGGTAACATTACTAGAAGTTGCATCTTTAAAATCAAACTTTCTCTCAGCAGCAGGCCTTTTTCAAATTTATTTTGTCAGAGATAAATTCAAATTATAGACTAAAGAAAAACTAATACAACAAAGAGATGTAACCTAAGGCGATAATGGCACGAATGCAGAAATTGAAAATAGAGCTCTGTAGGACAAGAAATATCAATCTCTGTGGTAACATTAAATTGCATTTTTAAAATCAAAAATTCTCCCAGCAGCAGGCATTTTTGTTAGTTATCTTGATGGGGATATATATTCAAATTATAGACTGAAGAAAAGACTAATACAATATTGGGATGTAATCTAAGGTCAAAATGCAACGCATGAGAAATGAAATTACAAGTAGAGCTCAAGAGGACACGAAATGTCATTGTCATCGAAATCAAAGCAAACTGAAAAAGAATTATGAAATAAAGCAAAAGTAAAGCACATGAAGTTCTGCTTTAATGTCAGCTGTCGTTGAAACTGAAGGGGACCAATCTGAAAGGGGATTCAAACATTTTAATTTGTCGCTCTTGTGACCGCCATTTTCATTCACCTCTTCCTACCCGGGAAGAAAAATATCAGCCAAAAACAGTTCTCTAAGAAAACACCGATCAATAGCTTTCATTTCAATTAAGTCACTCTTGACTAAGTCGCCTAAAGAATCAAAATTCAAAAAAAGGAACTTTTAAAAGCTTCATGAGAAGGGACTGTTCGATAGCTTTCACTTTCAAAAGTTGCACGTCTACGGATTTCATGTACAGACAAAAAGATAGAGCTTAGCCACTTTGTACAGCATTCCATACTGAATCACAGCACAGTACAGTGCTCAACAGCTTTCATTTACTTATTTATTTATTTATTTATTTGTTTATTTGAACGGCCACAATCTTGAGATTTTATCTAGAGAGTCAAACGTTAGAATCATCTTGCACCAGTCTAAAGACCCAAAACATAGTTACAAACACCTACTTTAAATAAGGTTTGAGTCTGAAAACTAGAGGTAACGAGTATTTCTCAGGCTAAAAACAAACATAACCAGCCATTAAAACAGGCAAAAAACACATAAGGTACAACACAAATTAATACTAACTGAAAAACCTCGGATCGGACTTGAACATTGTGCTTCTGTTTTCCTTTGCTGGAGTGAATAATTATGCGGATATTTTAATCCTCGTTGGCGTCTTGTGAGTTTTCTTTTTTTCCTTTTTCATCTGCTCACGTCAGTAGTGAAATTACTGTGTTTGTTATTTGTTATATTTTCCTTTGCCTCCTTTGCCTATGTCGAACAGCAAAAGTTTTTTCTTCGATTCTGGCTGGTGGTTGGATTGAAAACAAGGTAACTTAATTTGAGAAAGAAAAAGTGTGTCCAGCGTTTTAACATAACTATTACAGTCTCAAAAACGTACCTCTTGCCTCCCCTTGATGATTATCACCGCGACTTCTGACCACACAAATAATTCAACTCAAGGCAGTCGAAAAATAATAGCTCTAAACTTATGACTTTGATCTAGGCATCTAATTGTGAATAGGATTGAAGATCATAAGAAACCCAGCAACAGTAATTATAATTCTGTAGAACAGTAGGCGGCAGATGACAGGAGACTATTAGCAAGTAAACATGAGCAACGATAGCAAAGGTGAAAATAAATCACAATATCGACAGATATAGGCTGCATAGGTTCGTTGCTCACCTATCCAATCTTGCCACATTCGCTAGAAACATTTCGTAAAAAATTCTTTTTACTTGAAGAAGTTTTGGGTAGTCGGTTCATTGCTGTTTTCTTCTTTTATTTCATGAATTTTAGGGAACGACTCCACTTTTAACGTGCATAATTTTCAGTGATCAAATACGCGATGACATTGCTTCATTAATTTTAAGCATAATTAGCTGCAAAATCTACAGCGCATCGCATTTTAACAAAAGGAATATTCAATTAATGGGAACCCCTTAAAGGCAAGCATATACTACTTTCAAACACCCTTCTTTATAATTGCGAGGCTCGAAAAACTTGTTTATTTTTATTCGGAATGCAACTAGAAAACAGCAACATGTGAAACCATATAGTACTGTTTTGAGCCGTGCAGTAGATAATTCTCGTATCACCTGCTCTCTTCGTTCAAATTAATTAAGAAGAAACCTTCACACTATGGTTGTGCAAAATATTATATAATGAATATAGATTTTAATAACGCTGTGCGACGGAAAATATATTCGGTATAAGGGTTTAAAGACCAGTTCTAAAACGAATTTATGAGTTGTTCTTCAAATATATATATATATATATATATATATATATATATATATATATATATATATATATATTTGAATTTCTTGAAATCGGTCCCACAAACAATGCTGTCCACGGAGTCTGTAAAGGAGGATCACTAGAAGCGATCGTGGAAACTTGAATAATTGAAACAGAATGTATATTAGTGACGGTCAAGTAGCCAACTCCAGTTAAGACTTTTCAGCTTTATTTGCTCAACGTTTCGGCCGTCTCGGCCTTCTTCAGGAGCGTAAGCCGAGACGGCCGAAACGTTGCGCAAATAAAGCTGAAAAGTCTTAACTGGAGTTGGCTACTTGACCGTCACTAATATACATTCTATATATATATTTATATTTATATATATATATATATATATATATATATATATATATATATATATATATATATATGAAATTGCTTGGAAGAAAAGTTACAAAGCACTGTTAACGAAACATTGAGTTGTAGAAAGGAAAGAACTTTTCAAATTACGAAAAACAGGTTGACTTGCATATATTTTACCATAAGTTTGAACTTATTTTTAATAGTGTGTTGGAGACAAAAGGGACATTCAAAGGTTAAAAAACCTTACTTTCAGTTGAAAATGGCTGACTTTTAAACTAATGAGAAGAATGTGATGTTTATGGGATATTGTTACATTGTACAAGTCGAAGTTCTCTCTGGTCCACACTGCTGTTACGTTTGCAACCGTCAAATACCTTAGTTGAAGACAAACGGGAAATCAATATTTTGTTGCGTCAACCTTCAAAGGACGAAGGCGGTGAACCGTTTTCATTTCAAGTTCAAAATACGAATTCTCCAAGCTAACTGTAATTCAAATATACTAATGCTCATTTGTACACTGTGGTGTTCTATGTGGCCAAACCCTTTTATGTCTACTGTCTTATTATTTATACTTGTCTGAAGGAAGAGATCTTTGTTGACTGCTCCTTTAGGTTTAATAAATATTTCTTCCTTGAGATACGTGCTCCTAATTAATTAACTTTTTCTAGATCTGTAGGTTGTGCTTATCGTGATGCAATCAGAGACAAGGTGTAGTGAATGTATTATTCTTCTGTTCAGCTTTCTCTTCACTGCATCCCTTTTTGGCGACAGTTTAACGTAAATGAAAGTATTCTGGGTTTTCTTATCTGCAAGCAGTTGTCATTTCATCTTCCTCTCGGGAACATTATTATAAATATAGTCCTCTATCTTTTAAAGAGAGTGTATTTGTCAGTTGAAAGCATTATATATAGTTAATTTTACTTTAGTTAGGTACCTAGAGTAATTCTTATCAAATATGACGCACAGGAAACAGCTATTCTATGACATGAATCACGGTCAGAAATTTCAATCCAGTGTGTAAGCAGTTGTTGAAAAAAAAAGCGTTCGTTCCTTACTCATAAAGGGATGAGCAAACGTATAAAAAGCTTTTGAATTGCCATGTTTCAACTGCAAACTGAAGAGAGCTTATTTATCACGACGTAAGTAAGGAATCCAGGGTCAGTTTTGCGACGAGTGGGAATGAATACGCGAAGCCTAATTTTAATTTTTATTTTTGATATAATGGTCTTTTTTAAAGCAAGCTTTTAACCGGATCAAACAAAGATGAACTTTTTTGTGGATGAAATCCTGTGTAGGTAACTAAAACAATGAATTAAATCTCTTGAACAGAAAATTCATGTGTTCATTCGGCTGTACGTTAATGCTTTACAAAAAATTAATTTTTTGCAAAGTTTCTTGGGATTCAGTTCCTAGGGTTGCGAAATATGACGTCACAAGTGAGACGAAGCTCAAGCCATTATTGTGAAAAAAATTTTTGGAAAAAAATACTGTTAAAAAGCAGAATGTGCTTAATTATATTGTATTGTACGTTTCTAGCATGAAAAATAACAGTTACCGCCTTCCTGGATAAATTCAATTATTTTGGATCGAAGTGACAGTTTCCAGCAACACCACAACCCACCGTAGTTACCTCATCTTGAAGAGCACTTTATAGGCTATCTTTTAAACGTTAATCTTTATAAGATATTGGATGCTCTCCATTGTGCCAAAATTTCCGGAAAGTTAGGCCGAAACACAAGTGGAACGCTTTGGTCCAGGTGGAAATTTTCCGGAAAAAGTGGTCCACCTCCAGAGGCGGTCCTCTTTGACCGGTCGGTCCGGTCCGACCGAAACTTGCCGTTCCATTGTCAAAAATTCTCTTTTCCAGTGCCACTTCACTGAGAAGTAATCGAAATTTCAGTCGAAGCTAAGTGGGACGCTTCGGTTCTGTTGGAAATTTTGTTTCTATCGAACAATGTTCCATTTTCCCTTAGTTAGTTCCACTGGTCTCTGACCAGTGAGACAGGCATAATGGGAGAATGAACCTTAAAATAATATATTCAAGCTGCCTGCTTAATTCAGCTATATTCAGTATCTTAATCTATAAACTAGTATCTTCAGAATCAGTAAGATCATTTAAAACTGAAAGATTTTTCCGATGTGGTGATGTGGGTTTAATACCGAGGTTACCCGCTGTTGTCAGATGTTGTCGCTTGTTGAAGTGTTAACATTAAGAGACTGGGAAAGAGGGAAGATTGAGGATAACTGGGAGAAGAAACGAAACTTTTCTTTAGCAAAATGAAAACCTCAAAATGATGTTTAACTGAGCTAGAAAAAAGGTAAAAGAGATGTCAGATATTAAACCACAAGAGAACAAAGATGGATAAGACGAAGAGGAAGCCTGAGACGAATTATTGCGCAGGAAGGCGAAACATTTTAGCAAGTTTCGTTCCAAATCCGTTTACCTTGTACTTCGGTTTCCTCTCTGAGATTTACTTAGCAAAAATTTTTTAGTTTCTTTGTTTGTTATTAGAAAGTAGATTTTACGTCTTAAAGTTCTGTAAGAAGGAAGTCTCGGATACTGATTGCTATCGACTTTTGTTGAGCAAACTTGAAATGGTAACTACATTGCGTTGATTTCAAAAGTACTCATTTTTTAGCTTGTGGAAATTTAAGGATATTGGAAAAGATGAAAGGAAATATTTCTCTCAATAAATTTTTAAACGGAAAGAATAACCTTCAGACTGTATTAACCGCTTGTTGTTCAACACTATTTAAAGAGAACTTAAAATAACTACAGGTTCTCTATGGCGTAATGATTACGTACTAGAAAGAAAAAAAATGGTATCAATTTTAGAGCATGTTTTGAGGTACTTACCGAATGAAGCGTTCTTTTCGCTTTTCAGGAGCTGGCTGCAACCTCAAAACTGGCACGAAACAAAAACTGTCTTCGGTTAATAAATAATCAAGCTTTTATTTTCTTTGCCTACGGGCACCGCCATATCTAGCTGCTAATCTTTTTTATGAAATATCCTTTATTAAAATCACCTTCTTTTCACAAAGATAACGAGAAAAGCTGTTAAAATTAACTTAAGAAAAAGGAAAGAAGAAAACTAATCAAATCGTACAAAAGCTTTTTTTCCCTGCAAAGAAGGCGATAATTGACAACCGCCCGTCAAAGATTATAAAAAGGCATTGTTTTATTTTTACAACAAACTTTAAGTAAGGTAGTTCTGCTTACAACGTTAATGAAATATATGTCTTTATTACTTTCTCTTTAAATTCGGGGGGACGAATTTAAAATGCAACTAAAAACAGTCATTAAAATCTAGTAAGCCGGTTTTCATGCCTCCTATAAATATTCACCGAACAATGTGTAAGACACCCGGATCGCTTTTAGTTGTTAGTATTATTATTTTGTGTTACTTATCAGACAAAGAAAAGCAATCGCAAGATATGAAAAGGCATCTTTGGTTGGGTTAACTTTGTATTATCGGGTTAAATTTCAAACAGTGGGAAATAAATTGCTATTTTGGTTGGATTTCTATACTTCTGTAATAAAAATAACTTTAGAATACTTTTCGGAGATCGAAACGTGTCAGTGAAAAAAAATTACCAGTTTGTCCTTAGCGTGAGTGAGGTGCAAACAATGTCCGAGTATGTAGAAGTCAGTTCACGGACTAAAACCGGCGAGCTAATTTTCATTATTTATCGAGGAAACCACAGAATGAAAGCCTGCAGAATGCTTTTAGTTGTTTATCACACAGTAATATTTTTTCCTGCCAGTACTTGACTTCTGAAAAAAAAAAGCACACAGTTAAAGACAAAAATTATGTTCTGCTTCTGCCGGCTGCATGTTTCTGTTGCTTATGAACTAAATTTCTAAGAGTAATTAATTAATCTTCCTTTGGGGTCTTTTTTGCAGGTAAAGAAAAATATCCATGAGCAACCCTATTGCGTCTTTAAAAACTTCTGTCGTGAATAAATTAGGCGCCGTTTACATGAGCTATTTCATCCCGGGATGAGTTTTACCCCGGGATGACCTTCATCTCATCCCGGGATGACTTTCACCTCGGTGTCTGGTCATTTACCTGTAAGCGTTTACATGATTTGGAGCAAAATTGGGTTCGCCCCTGGATGATTTCATCCCGGTCTTCAGCACCGGGATGAAATCACCCCGGGGCGAACCCAATTTTGCTCCAAATCATGTAAACGCTTACAGGTAAATGACCGGACACCGAGGTGAAAGTCATCCCGGGATGAGATGAAGGTCATCCCGCGGTGAAACTCATCCCGGGATGAAATAACTCATGTAAACGGCGCCTTAGTTTCCAAAGCCACCATTTTCCATGTTTTTTATCAAATTTACTTGCTCATTGTTGTAAATGAGATCAATTGTTAGTTAGGAGAACTTTCCTTAATAAAATATCAATCAAGAGTCTTTTGAGTATTTATTGACATTATAAATTGGACTCTTGAAAATAAAAGGTTTAATGTCAACCTTGAAAATGACAGTTACCAAATGTGTGGGGCAAAATGACTTTGTGTGTCTTTTAAAACGCAAAATATTTAACTTCAGAATGAAAGCAGAGTTTCTAGATGGAAAAGCAGACTCCTTTATATTACAAGGCAACTACATAAGTTTCTGAAATTAATAGCTGAATGCGTGGAGTTTGGATAGAGGTGAAATTTATACATATGCATGGCCATTCGAACATTGCCCGTCATTCTTCGAGTGCCCAGGTTTCTTGAGTGATTTATGCTGTTTGTTGCATTTTACCCGAAATTCTAAAAGTATGGAATTTTTTTACTGATACTGTAGAAAAGTGACAGAATTAAACAATTGGCTGCTTTTCGCTAAACATTGGGCATGTTTCACCGAAAATCTGTGCTAAAACAAGCATTTTAACTAAAATCTTAACAAATCTATTGTGTCTGCAAGTAATGAGACACCGATAGCTCTTAAGTTAGGGGAAGGAATGGGGAAGGGTTGAAATTCTCTCGTTAAGCATATGTTTGGCCTTTTAGGGGCATGGCATTATTTGTTTTAACATCACTTTACACAATTCATGATGATAAGCTCAAAATTGCGACCTACTGAAAGCAATATGAAATATTTACTTGAAAATCAGCCCATTTCATTCAACTCAGGTTTCACTATGCAGGTTTTATCTTTTTGAATAGCGACGTTGGTGTTCACAATTTACGTGAACAAACCGGTTTGACTGTGTAAACAGCACGCCAAATCTCTAGTTGAAAATTTTGTTTGGGATTTGTCCTATTCATATTCACCAAAATTTACCCGGTAAGCCTGGAACCAAGCTGAGTAACCATGCATACGGGTCAAAGTTGGCGAACGGCCTGGAACTGATAGCAAGAAATAAATGGAACTAACAATTTCCGTTCGGAAACTGGCCTGTTTGGGAATTTGTGACTACCTTTCGAAAAATCCAGTTTATCCTGTTCCGTTTGTATTCCAAACGAAATCTTCGGAATTTTGAAGTAAATGGTAAACAACCGTTATCCTAACTTTGTTGAGCGCAAGATCGCAGTTACATTGAATCTGCAAAAAAGAATTTTAACTTGCTGTCGTCTTAAATGGTCTCAGATAACGCCTTTCCTTTGCATGCCAAAAAACGATTCACCTTCCTTGTATTGTGGACGGGGATTAGACTGCGAGAAAAAATCATCCATTGCAAATTCAACTTTACCGGTTTTGAGTCGTCGTTGTGTTGAACAAAATATTTTCATTCATACATACATTCATTCATTCATTCATTCATTCATTCATTCATTCATTCATTCATTCCTTCCTTCCTTCCTTCCTTCCTTCCTTCCTTCATTCATTCATTCATTCATTCATTCATTCATTCATTCATTCATTCGTTCGTTCGTTCGTTCGTTCGTTCGTTCGTTCATTCATTCATTCATTCATTTGTTCCTTCGTTCATTCATTCATTCATCCAGGCTGTGGTGAAAAATCAACAATGGGTCAAACCGCCTAATTTTTAAGCCATTTCAAGGGTCCCTCGATCCCTGTGACCTGAAGTTAACAAATATAAAATGTAACATAATTTTTACTTTAAACGCGTGATTGCCAATTTCTATGTTTATATTCATATCTGCATGATCAATCGGCCGCCATTCAACAAAGACAAAATTGCCTCCGAGTTACGTCATGTATTGTTACCATGGTATACATTATTTGACAGTAAATTATTTACTGATATTTTTAAGAGGATGCTTGAAATCATAAACAAACACTTTCCCACTATGATGATGTGACGTAATCAGTAATATTACATGCAGACATTGATTGTAAGAAAGCTTTTTCCGAAATTAAGCTGCCTGCTACATAAGCAAAGACAACCCGCTGGGTGAAAGGTAAATAATATGAAATACAAACAATTTAACTCGTACATTTTATCTGTTTTCTATTCCTTTGAGTCAAAGAACGAACTGCTTTAAAAATCATAGTTTCCTGTATTTAAACATTACAGAGGTGATAGGGGACGAATACTATACACTAAAACATAATCTGGGAATAAAATTTAAAATCTTTTATTTAATTCGAAGCGCTCATTTCTATTCCTACTACATGATGTAGCAGTTTATTTTTGCTGTCATGATGATTGGGACTTTTAACTGAAATCCCATTTCATATCCATCCTCAATACTTTTCCTGCTCACAACTCACTGAATTATGCAGATCACCAGCCGGCCTTTCACATTTAAAGAAATTAAAAAATTGATATTTTTTTGCTAAATGAATAGCAAACAGTTAGACTTTCACATTGACAATGAAAGGAAGTCAAAAATTGTGACAGCCCCAACTTGTCTCCGGTTGCTTTTAAGACAGAACTTGTTCAAGCGATTACTTTCACGATCATATCTGAGTTTGAAGGAATCGTTACTTAAAGCGTTGAAATGTGGCCATAGCAGTTAAGAATATCAAACATAACCAAGAGTCACAAAAACATCGATTTGAATAACGCCCCATGCTGTTTGCATCACAATATAAAATTGAATTTTGCAAACGGGATGCTTAGTTCGTCTGCGAAGGTTTAATCGCGCTCTCACCGCACCGCAGGTAAGAAGGAATAAGCAGATATGACATAATCTTGTTTCAAATATCTTGTTTAAGAGACAAATCGAACTTTTGTCGAATCACTAAATCGCGTCCGAGATAAAGGTTAGACCAATTTGTTTTGATTGTTTTCAGCGTATATTTTGTTCTGTTGTTTGAGAAATGAGATGTTGCAACTGAGATCTGTTCTGAATCATGCCAAATTTAGATTAAAATATGGGCAAAGTTCAGGAAGATGCAAAGAACGTAATATAGCGAAAAACTCAAGGGTATCATTTCAAAGTTTTCAGCTTTTTTTTTAACAGGATGCAAAAGCACCTAAATTTGCCTTAACTAATGACATCCATTTCCGAAATTATTGAATTTCCTAAAAGCCTTTGCAGGACTGTCAATTGTGTTAAACAGGCCCTCTGGCTAAGTACACTATATATGGTTCAATTATCTTAAAGACAGCTGAAGTTACCGATGAAAAAATGAATTTTTCAGTAAACTTGGGGTTAACCAATCATGATGCATTAACGTTGGTCCTTATCACATAACATTAAGTGAAAGAAATACGGTATAACTGAATTTTTCAAAAACATGTAATATGGCCGAGTTAAACTCAACACAAAAATGCGTACGTGTAAAATCGAGGTTTTTTCAACTCAGATGAATTAAAACGTTTTCTTGTTTATTTTAAGAAACTCGTTCCCTGTTCCTGTTACTTGAATGTGCCATGAACTAAAAATAACTGCCTCCGGATGTCTAGGCACTATGGGTGCTTTTACTCCAGCAGAGGGTCTGAGCCATGCAAAAACTGCTACCCTACACAAAAACAAACTAAAACTTTTAGACTTGGTGTCCGTTATTTCAGAGACTGCGTTTAGGAGAGTTCTACGCTTTTGGGTCAAAAGAATCTGCGTTAAAATTAAAACTAAGTACCTTTTCTCCAGGAAACCCAAAAGGAAGATATCAATGCGAGAACAAACCATAAATAGATTTAACGTTTGATTTTTTCAAGAACTTAAAGCAAATAACCAAATTTTTTCCAACTCGCAATCCATTTCCATCCTGGCCATCCAAAGCCAATAACTTTTATTGTTGGTTTCAGAAAGCAACTAGAATAGTTTAGGCAAAACTGAGTCATTATGTTTGGGTCTCCTTAAACCGACAGGTGACGTAAAACCTTCATTTGTTTGTTAAAAGTTTAATATTTCCTAGGTTTCATAAGTTTGTAGATTCATCGTCATTTGGGCCTGATATGTTTGAGGTTCGTTCGAAAATTCCTCCATGGCCATGAAGTCTTCTAAAAAAGTCTTTCAACCTTTTGATGCAAGTAATAACAATTATGTTTTGCATCATGCAACACGATGACCTTCTATTTTCTCTCAACCATATGCATCTACCAGTTGTCAATGCTTTTTTTTTCATTTTCATGATGACAAGCTTGATTAACTCATTTATTTTCAAGTTACCGCTAACTTTGAAATTTTTTAAAGACAATCAAAAGCGCTGGCCGGGTTTAAAATCTCAAACAGAGATCACTGCTTATTTAATCGATCTCTGTGCACAGTTGAACTAAACAGATCATGCCCCAAAACTGGTCACATTAAAAATACTCTCAATTCTCGATCGAACCGGTTACCTAAATGTGATACTAACTTTTGCCGGAGCCTGTGAATAGGCTGTCATAGCTGGTGTCCTATTCCCCACATAGGAGCCTATTCACAGGCTATACATTTTAACTCTCTATACATGAAATGTTAATATGTCACCATTCTAATGAAAGCTATTCAGATTTGCCCTCTTGCGCTCCTGCCATGTTAATTATCGACATTTTCAAAATAAGTTGGTAGTTAATCCCAGTTTAAACTCGACCTGACTTGCCGATGCTGATGAGCGAACGATTCTTTCGAATATTCCTTTTCTTTCTCTCGATTCTTTCTTTCTTTCTTTTTGAACGATATCTTTCGCCAACGATGAAGAGTAATTTTATTTCTACGGGTCCGGTAAAATTGACAACATGCAAGTTTATTGTCTTCATTTATATTCAGTTTACAGAAAATTTTTTTCTCGGTTTTTATAACAGCTGAGTACAATTTTATTTATTTACAACAGAGATATTGAATAAAGTATAGTGAAAATTACAATGAGTTATTTCCATCCTAAACTAAACGCGTAGAGAATTCACGATAACCACAGTTAAAGTTTACAGAAAAATTTCAGTTCACAAGTAAGCCCCCTCCTTTCCCCAACCTCAAAAACGTTTGAAAATGTTTTTATATGAATAATTAACTAACCATTCTAACCTAAACGCATAGAGAATTCACGATAACCACAGGAGTCGACGAAGAAGTGAAGAAATATCAAACTTCGCCAAGCTCACAGTTCTTGTAGAAATATTTAGCGCCTTCGCTTAGTGTAACACTTGAGTTTCACAAAAGCATATTATTTTTATCTTACCGGTTTTAAATTTATTCAAGAAATGTGGGAACAGGTGGCATTAGTAGACCCGTTTTGTTTTCTAATAACCAAGAGCTCTATATTGAAACCTGTCTTAAAATACGAATACTGTTTGTCTGACGAGCCAATTGGAAATGTTTCTGATGGTTGTTTATCAATTCTTTTGTCAAGGTGGATACTGAGAAAGATAACGTAGCTTAAGTATCCTGGGATTTCGTGCATTCAGGGATATTTTTCGCGTTTTTATAACAGCTGATCGGAGTAGAATTTTACTTGTTTACGCAGAAATATTTATCAAAGTATATTGAAAATTGCAATGAGTTATTTTCCAGCAGTTTCAAGTTTTTCTTAAGGTTCTGGACAATCGATGGAAACAGCTAATTCATGTCTCGGTGTAACAGGTCTGGGGTATCGTTTTTATATGCACAGAACTCTACCAGTCAAAACACGTAACTTCTGAAAACGTCCTGGTGAGGTTGAATCAAGGATGCCCATATTTTCACCGGGTAAGCTGACGTTTAGTCTTAACTGAAAAGACCATTAAATCATTAGTTTAATTTAGGTCCTCAAGATTTATATGAAATGAAAGTGGTTTCACTGCTCGAAGCACATGTTGTATGTGAATTGCAGTTTTGTTGCTAGAAGGGTTCTGGCAGACTGGAAAACTTTCTAAAAATGTGAGACTACACCCGAGGGGTCCATCGACTTTCGTTTTTAAACCATTTGTTTGTCGCAAATTGAACATAAAATTTGAGCTTTGAAATTCACAAAAGAACTGACATGTATGTGATCGTGGCCAAAAACAAAAACAGGTGTTTGTCTCAGAATAACTAATAAGCAGCTTATACTGTCCAGTTATGACGATAGTGTTACCCCGGCCGTTCTAGTGCATGCGACAGCGCATGCATTGATTAGCTTAGCACCAGGACCCTGCTGGCTTGTAGAAGGCTCCCTAAGTATATTTTAAACTTTATATATTGCATGATCAAATATATGACCGCGATTTCGGTGGGTAAAAATTTTAAATGCAATTTTTAAAAGTACAAACCACACACGTTCATGTTTATTTTTGTTAGTTTAAATAGATTATTAGGTGTCATCTCAATGGCATTCTTCGCTTCAGGCCGTATTGCTTCAACAAAGAAATGGCCAAACTATTTAAACCCATATATAGCTAATGGAAGGGTATTTTCAACGACCGTGAGTGATTAAGTAATACTGTGCGACCGCTCGAACCGAGGCCACCCAGACAAGACTTCGAGAGAATCTTGTTATGGATATCGAAGGTTGTCAACACATTTTTTTTTGTTCTCCATCTCATTGGCTAATTTGAAAAATGCTCTCAAAATTTTGTACCGGTGGCCTTTCTTCGTGTGGTTGCACTGTAATAGTTGCAGCAACAGATAATATTAATTGAATTAGCATCGTCAAACTTCAAATAATTAGAAAGGGAAAATATTTACAAATTTTTACTGTATTCAATGCTCGTCAAGTGGAAATTTTTAGCAGCTAATAAATTCCTGTTAATTCTTAGGAGCGATTATGCCTGCTGCATTCGTTGAATGGAGAGTATTTTTATAAAAGCTAAGCTACAAGACAATTTTTTATTTAACTTATTTTATTTTTTATTTATTTATTTTTTGAGGGCCACAGATTTAGCACTAAATCTGTAGCTATGTTACACATATGTATTAAGTAAACTTAAATATGTCACACGTATGCTACACCTCAGTCATGCCTTGCAAAAAAACAAGCTTGTTTCCCATACGTAAATCCGCAAAATAGTTCACAGCTTACATTATACGTGAAATAGTTCTAGTGGTTATGTTGTGTATGAATACAAGTTTGCAATTTTTACTTGTAAAACTCTCCGATGAAGTCTGCTATAGTCGGACGGAACACGTAGGAGAATGAACAAGTTTTACAATTTGAGTTTGCACAGTGCTGCTCACTAGTTTAGCTGATCAAAGATGCTCTCAATGGGGTTAAAGGGGCAATGTCAACCATTAAAAAAGGGAAATGCTTGTCTTCAACCGTTAATGGGAGCAGATATTATTATAGGTCGTCAAACGGCCTCAAATCTTCGATTCAGGTCGTTCAGCAGCTCCACTAGCCCTTACAGAATGCCATTAAATGGTTATATAATCAGATCACAATAGATCAAGTTGAAATGTGTTGAACCTGACTTTAAGGATTTTTTTTTTTGGAATTTGTAAGGCAAAATGATGACTTTGAAAGGTCTAATAACCCAAGAAGACAATACAATCCCCTACAAGAATAAACAGTTATAGGTGTCCACCCTCTTGACAATATTAAACGAGGCTAACCAGCGACAGGTAAAACCTTGAATTACGGCAGTGTCACCTTCACATGCTCATCAGTAGTTATAGAGTTGGGGGTACCAGATCATTTTGAAAATGATCTGTTACCAAACCCAACTCTATATCTACTTTCCATATGATGGTTTACATCTGATGGTTTACATCTGATGGTATTATTTTATGGTATTATTTTATGGAAATCTATATGTTTTTATTTCATGCGGAAACCAACGCATTCTTCCATCGCGTGACTTCATTCAACAGGAAGTCTTAAAACCACAGGGACTTTCCCGAGGAAATGAGTCATTAGATTTCTATTGTTTTTTGGGTCATATGATTTCAGATGATCTTGTAATTTAAAGTAAAGTTTGTTAGTAAAGTTTGTCAGTAAAGTTTGTCAGTAAAGTTTGTCAGTAAAGTTTGTCAGTGAAGTTTGTAGCCGAGATTTAAGGCACTTGTGATTTCGCCACAGCTGTGGCGTGACGTCATGTTTGTAAGTACATAAAATATAATCTCATATACAAACAATTCAACCACAGAACGCCACAGCTGTGGCGTGACGTCACATCTTCAGATTGCATAATGTCCGTAAGCGAAACTATTGATTCCATCGTTTGCTATATATCGTTTGTCATCAAAACAGCTGAGTGACACTTTGTTTATTTCATAACTTCCAAGTTGATGATTCATACTTCTGATTGTTTTCATGGTATGATGTATTTGTTTGTTATTAATTAATACATTTTTATAATCTTCATGTTTGATATTGTTCTTTATTATGTTCTTCTTGATTCCCTTGGCTGTTTTTCCTACTTTCTGGTTGTCTTTTATGTAACTGTACATTTTTGATCGCAAACCGACGAATTCTGTGATTGGTATTCCAGCTCCTTCATCTTTGAATTTGCCGATTACCTTCTTGTTTGTCTTATCGAAATACGGTGAGTTTTCAGGATAGTCGCTGTTGTCGAATCGATCTTTGTCATTCCAAAAGTCTTGGTACACATCTTTAGCTTCTATCTCATATGTCAGACTGTCTGTGTCAGTGAAGAGTAGCTTAGCTTTGTCTCCATACTTTTCTTTTATGTAGTTATAATGAAAATCATACATCAATGTTTTGCTTAGATCAAGAATACACATACCTACATATGCCGGCCTGTTTAGAGTTAGCGTTTCTTTGATTTTATGCACTGCTACCAGATTTTCATTGAATATTTTGCTACTTACATAAGTTGGTTTAGAAACCATCTTCAATAATTTCTTTTCATCAGTAATAAGTCTGACATCAACTCTCTTTCTTATGTTCTCCATAGTTTTACCAAACACTGAGTTATTCATTAGCTTGAAGAAGTCTTTTTCGAATGAATTTTTCGCTTGAGTACGTTTTTGTGTATTGAAGTCAATGTATTGTTTGAGCCAAGGTGACTGATTGAATTCTAATACTCTGTGCACTTTCTTTACTTTTAATCCAAGATCAAGATACAGCTGTAGGTTTCTGTAGTGCAGAACATATTTTTCTTTGTCACATAATGTAGGGATCAGTTTATGCACCAGTCCTGTTGATATGTTGAACTTTTTCTGTATGTTCTTACAATATTCAGACAACATGTTATCAGTTACTTTAACCTTTTCCCCTCCTAGAGGGTAGTCGTTATGAAGATCATGCAACTCTTTGGGGTATTCTAGATCAACTTCTAGTATTAGCCCTTTATTGCTGTCTTCATTATACTGAGCTAAATTGATTTTATTAATCTGCTTTTCCGTCAACCATTTGAAACCACCAGTAGGGAGATATTGACTCATAGCCCAACCGTATAAATTATTAGCATCAAGATACATAATGAACTTTGAGGGCGCCTTCTCATCGTATTCTCTCATGTACTTATTGTTTGCTTTTCCATATCGATTAGCAATATAAGATATACCACCACGCATACCTTTTTCAATGAATTGAAACATATCAATGTCCGTCATTAGTTCTAGTTGAATATCAGTCATCTTCAACATAGCATCCCAACTCAAACCAGGTGATGTGAAATAGTGGCATGGGTCAAGTTTGTAATACTGAAGACAGGTCTTACGGAAGTTTTCAAATACATCTGCTAATAAAAGGATATCAGACTTAAGATATAGATTGTGGTATTCACCCATCGTTTGTAATTGAAATGTATTCCACACATTTTGAGCATGATTATAATCCTCATCTGTTATATGCTCATTATTCAATATGCTGTAAAATTCTTCTTTAGTTGGTAATTCTGTTTTATTGAATTTCTCAAAACTGTCCATGAAATCGTACGGATAAATACCTTTTCGTGTCATAAGGTTGAATTTTTCTTTTTGGAATCTTTTGTTTGTATATTTTAAAGCTTCTGCTGGTAAGTTGCTGACTAATTTATCCAAACTTGAACTCATGAATTGGAAACTGTCAATGAATGTCAGGTGGTTACCAAGCATGAACGACATATATTTTTCCATATTGTTTGGAATTGCATTTATGTCCATTTTAATCTCTTTTCCGTTTTTGGTGTATGCATGTTTCTTAACAATAGCTCCAATCTCTTGCATTATAAAATGGCTGTCATATCCTCTCAAATTATGGAATATAACAGGAATTTTAATTTCTTCTGAATTTATTCTGAGTTTCAGATTACAGTCTTGATGTGCTGAGCCTCTGTATTTGCCAGTAATATGACAAGGATCTCTGACCCGAATGTCTTTTTCAGTATATTTTTTATCACAGATGTGACATGTTTTTGCTTTTTTGAATTCATTTTCATCCTCATTTGTCATTCTCAATGGTTTATCGAAATGTTTTTTCATAGCTTTTTTACAGTATTTTACTTCTTCTAACATATTTTCCATGAATTTGTACACAGCCTTTTCACCCCTATATAGTTGTATTGGTTTTGTATGCTTATCATCATAACAGCAAACCACTTTATAACCATATCCACAGTCTGTATGTCTTTGGTATGCTTCAGTATATGATGACTCATTATTCTGTTGACATCCTTGAATCTTCTCTGTTATAGCCTCAAAATCAGCATAAATGACAAATGGCACAGGTTGCTGTTTATGAAAGTTGTTGAATTTCAGTATGTTATTGTCTTTGTCAGGCATTTTTATTGCTTGCTGACCGTTCACTTGAATACAGTTTTCTTTGTGATTGTTTAATACTCTTTCAGAACTGAAACATTGCAGACAGTACATACAAAAGTGTTTCCTCTCTTTGTGTTTTGTTTGATTATACATGAACTTGTTGAAATCCTTTATGAGAACATAATGCTTGTTTTCATCTTTCGTTACTAGTAGTAGTTCCATATGATCTTCATACTTTTCTTTGGAAACATAGATGGGATATGGCTCTTTGTTTTCGTATCCGAATACGTTTATATTGATACTGTTTTGCTTCTCAATTTTGTTGTAATGTTTGACATTAACTGGAAAATCAATGTTTGAATAATCTAACTTTTCAACGTATTGTTTGTCTGTCTTTTTTATTCTTTGAGGATATTTTTCTTGTTGGTTTAAATGTCTTATGTGACACCATCTGAAACATTCATTATCCTCATTTTTCATGTTTATTAAGCCTTTAGCGCTGTTTCGCAGTTCGTAAGGCAGTTGGATATATGAGGATCCTTTCATGGGTTTGTATTTGACAATATTGAGGTAATGGCTATCAACAGATTGGATAGTCCATCCTGAACCTTCTGATATCCACTGGGAGATCTGGTTTAAGATATTTTGTTTAGACATTTGTAATGCTTCATTGATTTCTGTATGGTTAATAATTGTTTGGACTTTACTGTTGAAATATCCATTTTTAATCACTATTTCACCATCAGACATTTTGCTAAATGTGACTTTCAATGTTTCAACATATTTCAAGCCTTTCATTTCATTCAACAAAGTTATTACACGATGTTCTATAGCCTTTCTCGTGTTTTGCATTTGGGCTAAGGGGTCTTTATTGCTTTTGATGCTGATTTCATAAGACTTAGTGTAACCTTTTAAAGCTTTGTCTGTTTGTTCTATTTTGGTTCTTGGTGCTGGAACCGGTTTTTTAACTGCATGTTGTTTAGTTCTTGGTGCTGGAACTGGTTTGTAATCATCCCTGAATTCTGGAGGCGGTAGAATGATGTTTTCTTCATATTCTTTTGCCATTTGTTTGACACTCTTGCGAGGTGTTGGTACAGGTGGTCTTGGTTTATAAGTCCTTGGAACTGGCTTGGTATCATCAACCACTATTATTTTAGGCTTCTTCTCCTGCTTCAGAAGCAATTTAATAAGTTCCGATTTGCTGAGTTTCTTCAAACTAGCTTTGTTCATTTCTATATAATTATATTCTTTTATTTCCATATCTATATACTATAGTATTGATATTCTTTTAAGTAATTATTGGTGCGTTTAAATATAAGTAAGAGTTTAAAGGATTTATTAGATCCTTCAAACTGTAATTATGAAACATTATCATGCAATATGTCCCTGCATTATGTCAATTATTTTTCTCCATGATATTGATGCAATGCTATTTTTTCGGTGCTTTTTTGTTTTCAAATGGCACCATTTGCCTGCGAGACTATAATTTAGTCCATTTTTACAAACGTCACAATACCATTCCTTTTTTAGCATATACTTTGATTTTTGTTGTTTTACGGCCTCCTTCTTCTCCTCTTCAGTTGAATACTTTTTTGGTCTACCTCGACCTCTCTTTACATTTTGATTTTCCATATATATAATCTATATATTATTTTTCTCTTTATAAGTGTTTGTGTATGAATTTCAAATGATTGCTTAATGTTTCAGTTGACTTGAATTTTCTGGAACAATGTTTGCATTTGATTCTTACACCCTGGAAATAAAGTATGATTTCTTTAATGATTTAATCATAATCGTTGCTGACTAATATTTTGTAATTGTTGTTTTCGTACTCTTGTAGCATCATCTCCTGTTCTTCTGAAAGCTTTCCATAACCAGTTGGTGTTTTAAATTCGATTGCAAAACCTGAGTACTTCAAATGCATATTTCCAATGAATAGATCACAAGCTCCCTTCTGATAACCCATGTTGTATGATTTTATTCTCATGTTACCATTAATTTGGTTTTCACCTAATGTTGGGATTAGGATTGCTTTAGGATAATTGTTTCTAATAAAGTTGACTACCTTTTTATGTAAATCATATTCTGTTTTGATATTGAATGTCAGCATTTTGTATGGCCTGTTGTTGAATTCATACTTACCGGTTTTTCTGATTGATGGTAAAACTTCCTTAGTAACCCATCGTTGGAAATCTTTAGCTTTATCCATTTTTGATCTCAATATTAGGCTGTACAATCCAGATTCATTTATATAAATCGTGTTTCCGATGTTCCGTGTTAAAAGGGACGAATCGTCCCCCTTGGATTTGAGCCTCTTAAGTGAACATTTATCTTCTTCATCAACATGTTTGAAAATCGCTTTCTTGGTATCTTCATATCCCAAAATGCTAGCAACTGTTTTACCACGAAACCAAATATCATCATCCTTTTTGATAATATTCAGTTTTTTTCCTTCATAAGTGAAAATTTCCATATGTATGTATTAATGCTATATATTATTTTCTGTTTAAATAAGATAGCCAGAAACAATTATCTTTTTGGCTACCAAAAGCAAAAGACAGCATATACTGTATAGGATATACTATATATTAGATAATATTCTCTTAAATAATTTATATATCTCTTAAGTCCTTCATTGGAATCCAACTGTTGAAGTAATCACTATATCCCTTCCACTTAACTAAAGCTTGTTTCTTCTTATAATCCCTCCTAATAACCTTATCAATTCTGAATACCTCTTGTTTTGCTTTTAATAATTCAGGTTCATAAAAACTACCTTGAATGTCTTCACCTCTGAGATCCTTTAGTTTGTAAGTTATTGGATTCGTATATTGTATTTTATCAACTGTAAAAACTTCCTCAGACCAATTTGGTGTATAGCCCTTATCAAACACATTTCGTTTATACTTACTTATTCTTACTTTATTACCAACTTGAAATTTCGGTTTCTGTTTTGATGTTTCCATATCACCGTATAGATTAAAGTAAACAGTCCCTTCATTCTTCTTTTTACTGGCTTCTGTTGGCGTCATCTTTGTGCTTGAATGTCTGGTGTTGTTATACTGTTTCACTAATTTGGGTAGCATGTCTAAATACTTTGTATTACCTTGAACAGTAAACTGCTTCCACATTTTGGACTTGATTGTACGGTTCCATCTTTCACAAACTGACGACTTTTCCTCATTCTCAGTCGAATACAAGGTTATTTTATTCTTATCAAGTAGTTCCTTAACATGTTTGTTGTAATACTCTTTGCCTTTGTCTGTCCAAAGATATTGTGGTTTTCTGCCTTCTTTGAAGATTGTTTTAAAAGCATTCATAACGGTTTCTCCTTTTTTGTCCTTTAAAGGGACAATCCAACCATATTTGCTAAACACATCTAAAACCATAAGAAGATATCTGTAGCCAGCGTTCCATCGACTGAACTGTTGCATCTCAATAAGATCTGAACACCATATCTCGTCAATGCTGTTTACTAAAACACGCCGCCGAATGAAGTTTCGCTTTATCGGTTTATGAAGCTCATCAGCTAATTTTTCTTGCCAGTTTTCCTCACTCGACGGCCTTTCACGTTTTTTGTCCCGAGTCCTAGTTTCTGCTTTGTGTTAATCAAGAACCGAGCGGTTTGTCCCCATTTTGGCATCTGTCCATAAGGTATTCCATCCAATGACTTAACCATTTGTTTGTCACATTCACCTTTGTTTTTCCCCATATCATAACAAATATCATGATGAGCTGCTATTTCATCCACTTTATTGTATGGTTGTACGTGCCACTTGGTGACCTCTCCAGTGTTCCTATCATACTCTAACTGTTTATCGAGAGGATTGTATGGTCCCATGTATTTATACTTTCCAGGAGTCCATCCAGCTTTTGGTTTCGGTATTTTCCCAATTAGTTTATGGATATCAACACCAGCACCATCCAAATCCTTCCTGTCAGTTTTATACTTTCTATTTGGTCTTATTTTGGTTGATAATTGATCAAGAGCTTGACTTCCGACATTTTGAATCATTGGATTCAACTTATCCAGAGCATAATCGATAGCCTTTTTCTGCAGTTTTGGGTTTCTCAAGGCTTCTGATCCATAATATCTTCCCATTTCAACAGCCTTTTTTCCCAGCCAAGGAATACCGTGGTGAATTAATAAATCAGTACCAGTTGATGCTACTGTATCTAGTACGCCCGCCCCTTTCGACGGGCTGACCCGTTTCCCTCCTGTTTGACGAATTTCGTCTTAGTGATTCCACATTCAGAGCATTTGCATTTAAGCATAAGCCTCCCATTTTTAGCCTTTTCATATCGTTCACTCCCGGGTACACATTCTGTGACCTTTTTCTGTTTAACACAATATGATCTCTTATATAATATGATTAGATTAAGTGGAGTGTTTGAGATTTGATTATGGTTCAACGTGCACATTCGCATAACTGTTCCCTTCTTTGGTTTGGTCTAGAATTTCTTCCTTGTTATGCCCATTTTTTTGCCGCATCGTAAGCACTAACCTTCTGCCATCCACTCCGAGAAGGGCTAATTTGTTTTTCGGCAGTTCGGTGAATTCGGCGAATCTCGATTTTGTAATACCACATTCAGCACAAGTGCAGAAGATCATTGATCTCCCATTTTTTACTTCCACCACTCTTTTAGAACGAGGTACACATTTTGTCTTTTTATTTTGTTTCACACAATAAGATATCATATACTATTTGATTAGATAAAATATTCTATTGAGTTTTTTGTGATCACGGTTCAACGTACACATTCTCATATTTGCCAGTTTTTGGATTTTTCACCATTCGCATAACTGTTCCCTTCTTTGGTTTAGTCCAAAACTTCTTACTGGTTATACCTGTTGTCCCTGTGAAAGCACCTTTCAAGATATCACCAGACCAATATCGGTCAAATACATGGTTGGTTGATGGAATTACTTTGCGAGTTATTTGTTCGGCTATTTTGGCTGCCTCGAAAGCTTTACCTAATGGATTTTCACCTCCCTTTTGGCTTTTGATGAATTTGGTTTTCGTAATACCACATTCACCACAAATACATTTCATCATAAGTCTGTTATTTTTGGCTCTCACATATCTTTCACTCCCTGGAACACATTCTGTGACCTTTTTTTGTTTCACGCAATATGATCTCATATATGTATGAGTTAGATATTTTTGAAATACTGTTCTAGAAACCTCTCATTCTTCTTTGTATCATATCTGTCGAAAACTTCCAACAGATCAAAATATGATTTGCCCTTATTCATCTCATTTAAAAAGTATAAACAGAAGTAACCGCATGTTGTCGTCAGTAAATTTTGTATTTGGTTATTTTGATGAAGAAGTGTTAAATTCTTTTTTCTTGCGTGATTGACAATTTCTTGGAAGGGAGGCAAACCAAAGCTATCAAAGTAATTGACGACGTTATCTTTCACATATGTGGATACCCAATGGCTACCGCTCATATATGATGGTTCAAGATTGTAAATGAATAGAGCCTGTCTATGATTGTGTGGCACATTTTCATCTCTTGACAATACATCATTAATTGGGATATTCAGATATTTACACCATTTTATTAAATCATAATTGCTTAATGGGACATTCGTATGGAATTTTGGTTTTACAACAAAATGTTTAACAGTGGGACGTTTTTGAATGGTGAGTTTTTGCCCAATAGTAGACCTTTGCCCTTTTTCTGAGCTTTTTTTTTAGTCCCCATACCTAATGTTTGATCAGGCCAATTTCCATAAAAAGGTGGAGTTCTATACATTGGGACTAACAAACCACCATCTTGATTGTTAACAGTAGTTGGTTTTGGTAAAGATCGTGGTGGTCTTTGTTTCGGTTGACCCATCTGAGGAGCACCTTTACCAGTCATCTTCTTTATTGCCTCAAGAGCTAATGGAACTCCAATTGATGCAAGAAGAGTACCTAAGAACCCACCTGTTTGTACTTTCGTCGGTTTTATATGAACACCAGAGCCTGTTTGTAGAGCATTTAATATATCTTGTTTTTGTTTTGTGGTCAAAAGATGTTTATATGCTATCAACTGGTTGATTTTATTTTGTGGTATGAGAAACCCACCAGTTTGAATTCCTTTTCCAGATATCTTTTTGACGATCTGAGATGCTCCTTCACTAGCTGCTCCAGCTAAAGCCGACAATCCAAGAGTCTTAGCAATAGTGGGAACAAAAGTTCGTCCCAGATTCAAAACTGTAGAGAGGAGTGATCCACCAACTTGCTTTCGAATGTTTGTTTTTGCTAGTTTGATGTCCATTCCCTTTTTCAATTTTCTATTTTTATCCAATCGCTTAACTATATTCTGAGGTACGTATAGAGTGTCATTCCCAGATAATGAATCCTTTGTCAGTCTCAAAACGATAGTTTCTCTTTTATGATACGCGTTACTAAGATTCTTTTTCTGGTTTGGTGATAAACTAACTTTAATTTCGTATAGTTGTGTCATATATTATATGTTAGATAAATTCTCTTTTAAAAAACATATTCATTTAAATTTTCATCGATGTAAAACTTATTTATTTAAACTATCATCAATTCGTTTCCAACTGTCTTAACAACAACCTCACTCTCGTAAAATACGATGCTATGAGCTCGGACGTTTGCTGCTGGGGCTACATTGAGACGATAATGGAGAATCAACTGTTTAGGATCTCTCGTCACTACCTCTTTCTGATATAACAAATCGAAATACAATAATCCGTACAAACTGGTGTAATTTGCTATATTCAATTGTGTCCCACTGTTATAATCGTTCTTACGAAATGCATATGACATGAGATCATTGAATATCCTGATTTTTGAATCTGCATCATATTCAAGCTCTGGATAAAAAACGTTATTCCCATATTCAAGCCTACAGCTTGATAAAGAGCTGTTAGCATTAGCTGCATTCAGTTTGAAAGTGTCAAACAAATATGGACTCCTCTCTGCTTCATCATCATTCGGTGCATCTGTCCGTTGGAGATAAACAAAAACATGTTTAACGTGGTCGATAGCTGGACTGATTTGAAACATATTCTGAATAGCTCTGGTATTTGCTGACTGATTGTAGAGATCTCGCATATATGTCCAGGTTGTTGGCTTGAGAAACTCTGAAACGAAATTACTATACATACTGTCTTTTGGGATCAATCTTGGTAGCCAAAGATACAATCTTTTTACTACAACCCTTCCATCGTCAGCCGCTCCTGCTTTGTGAATTAATTCACTGTCTTCGTTAAGTGTAAGTTCAATTGTGAGCTGCATCGGGGGCAACATTTTTCTTTCTAATTCTTGGAAAAAACTGTATCGATTCAACGGTATCATCTCGTTAATCGTTTTAGCTCCCCCATTACCGTCGTTTTGTGCTGCTTGGGTTAAAATACGACGGGCTTCGAAACCTGTGTTTGTATCTGCTGTAGTTCCATCAGTATCTAGATACCAGAACGAATTCTTTCCAACGGATCTACTATAATCATCGCTGTATTCGAGGAGATTTTTGACATTCGTAATTCTATGTAAATTATCACTCTCGTATACTATTTTACCAGACGATTTAATAACCATATGTCTGATTAGACTGTGAGATCCGTTTATCATAGTGATGCGATCTGCTGCAGCATATCCAGCACCATCTGCCCTTTTTTGAAGCTCTTTAGTTACTTCAAAATACCCATTAAAAAAATCGAACATGGTCGATCGATCGTTGATTGTGAATCTGTAACCTGTCTTTTTCTGGCTTTGATTGTTAGCAGGTTGCTCAATGACATTATCCAAATGGAAACGAACGTATTCATATCGTTGAAGATTTTCATTTGTTCTGAAACTCATTTATATGAGTAGTTTAGATAAAATTCACTTTTTAATAACATTTTATCGTCTTAATCCAGTACCAGATATAAGTCTATTCAGAATTGTGTTGTAATCTTCCTCTTCTTGTTTTGGTTTGGCGGTTCTCATGGTTGACCCGTGTAATTTTCTCATAATAAGCTCTCCGCTTTTTTCAGCTGCTTTTTTTCCCAGTTTGTCTCCAGCATGTGAAATACCAGATTCAAGCGCCTTTTTAGCAAAAGGTTTTAAAACCTTTTCTGGAACTTTACTTAACACCCTTCCAACTGGTTTGAAAATGTTGTCAACAATGATCCCAGATCCTTTATGTTCATAAACAAATCGTCCAAGTTTTGGATGATAAATTCGCTTGTATTCATACAACGACATATATAACCATTAGTTAGATTAATCTCTCTTCTCTCTCAGAATCAAACTGAATGAAGTGTCACTATGGTTAAGATCTATAATTCTTCGTTTGCCATCTGTTATATATATCCGAATTTTATTAATCGTATTTTTATTGACTGGATTAAACTGTACTCGTCTTGGCTCTTGTGTGAAACTATAACTCGGGGTGAGAGTTGAGGTACTGAAACTATATATAATATCTGACTCTTCACCATCGACAAGACTGTCACTTATCAAATCACAATGAACATTCAATATTTCTCTGTCTTGTGAGAGATTAGGAATGTAATCTCCAACATTTACACTACTTGTTAGAATCTTTTTATTGAAACCAATAAGATCATTAAAATTACTTTGAGTAAGATCTAATCTGTAATTTGAGGCAAGTGTTATTATTGTTCGAAATATTGTATCGTCAAACTCGAGAGTGATAGGATATTGAGGGTTTGATGATGTCCCTGTTTTTGTTTTTTCTTTGATTAAATTGTCAAAATCAACGTAATTCCATACTCCTGGGTTGAATATAATTTCCGTCCAATTAGCACCACTATCTGTCGAATACCTTATTTTCTGATTATTGAGTTCTTTCGTAATGTTAAACCAAGTGAATGACATCGAAATGATTCGGTCTAGGCCTATCTCATATTGTCTGTTTGAATCTAGTATTATCGGATTACTGTATTTGATTGTGAAATCCGATGGTTTATTACCACTTATGCCTTTAACGGTATGACTGGATAATACGAGTTGTCTATTCATTTATATGATTAGTTTAGACTAAAATAGTTTTTGTATATTTTGTTGTATTGTGGCTTATTGAGTATTGAATTTCTCAACAAGATGTCGAGAAGTGCGACACCTGTATTCCGTAGTTCGATGCTATTATTACCAGCAATCATCGATCCGATAATCAGTTCAAGTTTTTTAATCATTTCTGTCGGATTATTGAAAAACTGGACTTGTCCACCTTTTTTTTGTTTTTTTCTTCAAACCAGACCCTTTAATATTTTTCAGTCTTTGATTGTTGTAATCGATATAATCAGTAAGAACCTTTCTTGTATCTTGAATAATTTTTCTTCGATATTGAGCCTCAGCTTCAGTAATTATACCTTTATTTAATTGTTTAGTGATATGACTCCAATAGCCAGTTAGTTGAAACCTTTTCTCTTTTGCTGTCTTCAGGGTTTTGGTAAGATAAGATTTCCTCTTTTTGTTATTCATATCTTCTTGTTTAAGTCGTAATTCGACGTCTTCATAACTCGGTAAATCAAGTTCATCTAAAGCTTGATTTATTCTATCCTCTTCAAGAATTTCGTAATCAGGTGCTTCTTCTTCGTATCCAGGTGGAAGATCTTCAGGTTCATACATAAATTCTGGATCTATATACATTTGTTTTTTACCTGATGCTAAATCCTCAAGGACATCTTCATAAGATGGAGGTTTTGGAACTAACTGTTTCTCGTTTTCAGGTAAAACAGGTTGATCAAACAAATCATCCAATCCATAATCAGGCACTTCATCATCAATAGCTATTCCATAATTTGGAACAGGTCGCTTTTTCTTTGTCAATCTCCTCAATGACAATTTTGGAGCTGTGAGTTCCTTTAACTCAGATGTTATAGGTTTGAAAAGTTTCTCTGCCTCGACTTCACCCATTTGATCAGATATCGTTTTTTGTTTTATTGTCTCTCTTACTGTGTTAATCTTTTTACCAAGCTCAGATCGCTTCTCAGCCATTTCTTTCCATTTGAGTAAACTCATATATCATTTGTTTACATAAAATTTCGTATTTTGTTCGGAAAAATTAGGGTTATCATATATAAAAACGCTCGCATAGCGTGTCGCATAGCGTGTCGCATAGCGTGTCGCATAGCGTGTCGCCATGCGATAAAATTGTATAACATAGTATCATATGAAGATTCAAAATTACGACATTCAAGATGATGAAAACAACGATTTTGTTCAATTAAAGAGTTTCATGCCAAACCGATGTTTCAGGATGCTTATTTGTGCTCCCTCTGGTGGTGGCAAGACTAACCTTTTGCTTGATATGATATACAGGCTCTTATACTTTGATAAAATATATCTTTACGCTCGCAATCTCCAACAAAGCAAATATAAGCATCTGTTGAAAACTCTTGAACCAATATCAAAATCAAAAGAGGTCGGTTATGACGTGATAGAAGCAAGTAACGATGAAATCATCCCTCTGACAGATTTGTCTGATGAAAACCAAAAATTAATCATATTTGATGACTATTTGAATACAGGTAAGAAAAATGACGAACGGATACGAGACTACTTCACCAATTCAAGAAATAAAAATTGTTGTTGTATATATTTGAGTCAAAGCTATTACGGAACCGATAAAACAATAAGACTGAATAGTTCACATTTTTGTGTTTTTGATTTTCCTTCTATAAACGAGCAATCGATGATTTGCCGAGAACTGAACATAAATAAATCAGATTATCAGAAAGCTACTAAGGATCCATATAGTTTTTTGTATGTTGATAAGGTCAAAAAAAAGGTAGCCCGAAATTTCGACGAAAAAATCTAAACTAATATTATATCAGTTATACAAACGGTATCCTTAATCATGTTGATTCTCAAGGACAAGGTAAGATAGGTTTAAGAGGTTTACCTGGTATTGGATTTAAATTAGATGCTAATAATGATTATGATATGCAGAATAAAAAATTAGTGAATGTAAAACAAGGAACTAATAATGATGATGTGGTTACTAAACAATATATTGATTCTGAAATAGCTAAGATTCCAAGTGTGGATACATCTAAATTTGTTGCAATATCTGGTGATACGATGACAGGGTCACTCGTTGTCCCAAAAGACAATTATCCAGTTCATGGTAATCTCAACAAGGTTATCAATTATGAATCGCAAAGAGAGATATTCTTGTCAAAGAAGGAAGGGGGTCAAATGGAAGCAAATATTGATATGAATAATAATACAATTTTCAATGTGAAAGACCCAACACAGGCAGATCAAGCCACAAACAAAAAGTATGTCGAAAATCAGCTTGAAAAAAAACTGGATAAAGGATCTGATATTGATATGAAAAATAATTCAATTATCAATCTTGATCTTCCATCAAACCAAAGAGACGCCGCATGTGTCGAGTTTGTTAACAACAGAATTGATGACATGACACAAAAAAAGTTTCTCAAAGTTGATGGTACCAACAATATGACTGGAAACTTGAATTTAAATAACAATAAAATTATTAACTTACAAACTGATTACAGAGATTCTAAATCCGCAGTTAATGTTGATTTTGTGCAAGAGGAAATATCAGATTTGAGAGATCTTGTCACTCAAAAAATTCATGAATCCCATATCACTACCTCGGGACAAAAAATGGACGCCTTTAGATACTTGATGGAAGACACTGATGAATCTTCGAGTGAAAACAATATCGAGGTTTTGGGTATTGTTGATTTTCCCAATTCTCCACATCAAATTAATAAAAAAGCTTACCAACTTAAACTCTTGTTTGAAAAAGGCTCACCCAACCAGTACCAGTCACGCCTCGGTTTTAACCTATATAAACTTCCAGTCGGTTACTATACTTTGGTCGTTGAATGGTCTCCGCCGGAAATGAATGAGTTGAGTGTAACCCCGCAAGCTACGACGATTTCAATTTCTAATTATGCAACAAAAACATTCGAAACGTACACCAAAACAGTAATCAATTTTCACAGATGGGGTAGCTCACCTCCACAATTCCTATATCTTGATTTGCACGGTACTGTCAGTAAACCATCGTTTTTAACAATTGGGCATTTAATTGTCTATGGCGTTAAAGAAACAATTTCAAACGTTGATCCAAGTGTCTATGACACCGCTTTTGTTATTGAAAATGGAAAAATGGTATGGAAACAGATTTGTCTTTAAACGGACACCATTTGAGTGGTTCCGTTCATTATATACACGGTTTTTTAAATTCGGCAAAAGGGGACAAAAATTTTGTTTTAAATGGTGCTGAAATAATTTCATTGCCGGGTGAAGCGATTTTGAAAAATATTAATATATATTGTACGCGTCCAACCACTTCTTCGGATTCTCATGTCACTATACATAGACACAAAAGAATATCTTTAAAACTCAAAACAGCCTTACGGAATTTTTTCACTGGAACTCTAAGCTCTTCAAGAAATTTTATCTCAGAAAAAAGTGGGTGGTATCAAACGATAAACCCAAATTCTTTCCAAATGCCTTCGTCCGGGATTTTGGCTTTTGAACTAAATATGAATGATGATATTTGGAAAAGTTACAACGCAATTATACTTCGTATCGAGTATCAAACAAGTGCGTGATTACTTTCCACAAAAAAATTTACATTTATTATATAGCACAATGCAGGATATCCATCTGATTGGAGCATGGAATGCTTTTTAGAATATATTATTATCCCAAAAGAAATAATGAGGATTCCGAAGAAGAAGATAATGAATAATCTAACTTTATAATATAATGAGAACAGCAACTTTAATCATCGAAATCATCGATAGTATCGAGAAATTGGTTCAAAACATCAAAAAATTATACCATAGTATTAAATTATCATTCAAGAAGAAAAAAAATGTAACCGTATAATATATGACAAAAATATTTTTAATTGGAATCATATATCAGAAAATTTAACTGACGATCAAATATCTGAGTTGAAAGCATTGTATAAATTCTATCATAAAAAATATTGGCTTTTCAAAATGACTTACAAATATTTCAAAAAGGCAGAACTTGCATGTAATATTGGATCTGTTTTTTTTGTAGTAACAGGGACAGTTGTCGGTGGTGTAACACTAAACCTTATTGTTCTCGGAACAGTATCTGGTGCCGGGCTTTTGCTTAAAACATATTCAGAGGCTAAAAATTACAAAAGGAAGATTGAGATGTGTAAATTCGCGTACACTACGTATGAAAAGGTTTTAACTCATTTACGGTGCTTTATGAGAGGACTGGAGTATAATGACAAAGAATTTATTGATTATGTTAAAGTTCTCGATGATATAATCATTGATATGTGTCCTATCACTGACAAATTTGAAAAGAAATATAATAAGGTATTCATCCAATAATAGATTTTATTTCATCCCCTATCAACAACATGATGTGCCTCCAATATTTATCGCAGAAAGCTAAAGTTTTTTTCGATTTACTAATTGGAATATTTTTGTAAGGTATTCCCATCATCTTGAATATCTTTCTCATTATAAAATTAACGCTTATCATTCTTTTCCGAGTTCCATTAACTTCATTAAGAACCTTACCAATCTCACAAAATATAGCATCAATCTTTTGTTTCTGACAGGTTGATATTTTAATGTCGTATTTTTCTTCAAAATTGAGTAATATGTTATTGACATGATACTCTCTGTGATAAACCGATTTTCTGATAAATCGATGTCGATTCTTATAAAAATCAACATATTCTTTAACATAATTATATCCTTGTACGACACCACAACTTAGACATGCTAACATCCCATCATCGTTAATAATATACTGATCATCACAGCATAAATCTTTTTTCGGTTTTTCATTGGAATATTCCAATTTTTGGTCACAAAAAGGACAGGAAATTTCTCCTGATTCTTTCAGTTCATCGTGTATATCTTTATTACAATTCATTCTATATAATAATATGAGATATTATATTTTTATGTACTTACAAACATGACGTCACGCCACAGCTGTGGCGAAATCACAAGTGCCTTAAATCTCGGCTACAAACTTCACTGACAAACTTTACTGACAAACTTTACTGACAAACTTTACTGACAAACTTTACTAACAAACTTTACTTTAAATTACAAGATCATCTGAAATCATATGACCCAAAAAACAATAGAAATCTAATGACTCATTTCCTCGGGAAAGTCCCTGTGGTTTTAAGACTTCCTGTTGAATGAAGTCACGCGATGGAAGAATGCGTTGGTTTCCGCATGAAATAAAAACATATAGATTTCCATAAAATAATACCATAAAATAATACCATCAGATGTAAACCATCAGATGTAAACCATCATATGGAAAGTAGATATAGAGTTGGGTTTGGTAACAGATCATTTTCAAAATGATCTGGTACCCCCAACTCTATAACTACTCTCATCTTAGAGGAAGGACTAGACATTTGTTTCTTCTTGCAGCTCGATTCATTGTCCTGTCTTCAAGATGAAACTAGCTGCGATTACTTTAATCACAGGAGCACTGATTTGGAGTTGTGCCAGCAAGGGAAGTCCACCTCCGGGTCCTGTTTGCCCCCCTAGTCTCCCTGTTCGGCTATCGGTCCTTCATTCGCCTCCGCTTACCCTGCCACACCACGGGCAAGAGAAAGGCATACTTGGAGAATTCTTCTTTCATATTGTTAAAAAATGCTTCGTGGACAAATGCAATATAACCAAGGATTCCTTCCAAGATACATTGTTCAACAGTACCCACAGTTTCTTGAAATCCATAGCAGACAACGAATCGGAAATAGCCTTCCCCATATCACGACCACTGAAGATGTGGCTGACTAGTGACAGCTATTCCGGGCCACCTTTGATATTTAAAGATTTCATTACATCCCCGGGATATTCGCTCATTATGGACGTGCAAACTTTCAACGACAAAGCCAACGACATCGTGATGAAAACCCTGATGACCAACACTTGGCCCATTATCGTGTTTACTCTTCTCTTGGCTGGAATATCCGGAATATGTGTGTGGATTCTGGTAAGATTTTTGTTCATTAAAATCCCACTTTGTATAGCTATCAATTGAAATGTTTAGTGAATAATTTCGGAATTTCATCACCTGAACACAAAACATCAAAAGAATGTGAACTTCTCTGCTCCTTCATCATCGCATGCATTATTACGTCGCCATCTCCCATGTACTGTACATCGATATCATTTAAGTTTCATTGACATAGCTTTATTATAGCTTCAAGGCTCATTAAGCTCATTAAGCCCAGGTTCAATGGGTCAAAATTTAGTTTCCTGGTCAGTCACCATGCTAACAAACAATCCGGTTGAAAACCTTGGCTTCAAATCACGAAAGACAGGGAATATACAAAATATACAAATTAATCAACCAAAATCTTAAAAATAACCGGAATCGGAGCATCACACTGAACGGTCGCAAAACGGATATCGCTTTGTTGCAATTACTAGCAGTCAAGGACGGTTTTATTCTTTTTGCATTTTTTTTATGTTTTAGGAAACATACTTCAATGAAGAAGAATTTCCCCGTTCGTTCACAAAAGGCTCGTACGAAGGCTTCTGGTGGGCTTTCGTTTCCATGACAACTGTCGGGTAAGGATGGTCCCATTTCCTGCAATGGGTATAAAGATTTACATCTAAGATTCTTAGCCTGTTTATGTGGGTTGCTTTTAGAGTACCTAGAGACAATATCTAGTGATTTCCAAAGGAGGAAAACTATCCTTAATCAATGCTTATACGAGGAAGGATAGTATGTGACTTTTCAAGTGTGAATCCATTTCCATCCTAGCAATCCTGAGCCAAATACACTTATCAATAGGTTCTGTTTGCGAGAATAGCAATTTTTAACAAAACTGGACCATTATTCTGAAGACCTGCATTGATTCCAATGTATTTTTTGGCTTTCAAACACACTAAAATCAATGAGATTTTAAACCTGATTACTTTCTTCTTCATTAATTTTAGCTATGGTGACAAGACTCCAAAGTTCATTTTCGGGCGCGTGTTTGGCGTGTTTTGGATCTTGACTGGCCTGGTTGTCATAGCAATATTTACCGCCACCGCCACAAGTGCGCTCAGTGTATCTCCCAGCGACCTGGCAGCGGTAGAAGGAAAATCGGTAAATAAAAATCACTTACACTATGTGAAACCCTCGGATGTACAAGATGAATTGGGGGAATGGATTTTTTCAAGTCGATTAATTTTTTATCAGCACCTGCCGTTTTCAGTAGCTGTACGTATTCCTTTTACATATTTTGATACACGTTTCGCGAGAATCGGTTCCCATGGTTACAAAATATGACGTCATAAGTAGTAGGTGGTCAAGCTATTTTTGAAAAAAAATGCATGTTTCCACCTTTTTTCAGTGAAGGAACCACAAAATATCAACAAAAAGCAGCAGTGTTTAATTATGTCGTATTCTAGGTCACTAGCATCAACATTTTCAGTTTCCACCGGTTTTTGATCATTTCTCATTTGGAGTGAAAATGGCCGCCATCTTGGATGACGTTACAGGCCCCCAGCAGCGCCACAACCCCATAATACATACGTCATATTGTAGAGCACATCACAGGCTATCTACACAACAAAAATTCCAGGGAGGGTCCCATCAACTTCCCCCCCTTGTGCTACGGTAAGGGTGTGACTGTTTGTACGACCGAGGGTTATTTTTCCAGCCACGCTGTCAATTAAATTGCGAAAGGGGTGTCAAAGTTTGCTTGCCTTCAAGATTGGACCAATCGGAGCAATGTTTAGTAAAGTCGCCTGCAACTAGCATTGAACGTCTTAGACGTAAACGCCATCTGTTATAGAGGGCGCAAACAAAATAATTCGGTGAAACACAGAAGTAATCAGTTTTCTCTGGTCAAAATATAACACGATACATGTAGGATGAAACTGAGAAGAGAGAAAAATTAAAATAAAGTTTCTACAGGAATTAAGAAAGCTGTTGCCATTGTCTTAGTTGGGACAGCGCGATTCGTTATCCTAATTAGACTACTCCCAAAGGGTCTTCATTGTGTTTTGGTATCAGTAAGCTGGGTTTAGCCTCCGACACAGGTTTTCCTCTACTTTGTTTAAATAATTGGCACTTAATCTCGCTGGTATCAATGATTTAATCAATGAATTTTTCATTTAATTTCTTTTCTTTTTTCTTTTTTCTCTTTAGATTGGGGTGTTGAGAAACACATCAGCGGAATTAGAAGCAAAACAAAGAGGAGCTAATGTCACAGGTATTACTAAGTAGTGTGAACCACACGCAGAAGAAAAGCTTCCAGTCTGATGGCAGTGTACAGCGTTCCACCCTGGGTGTTACAGGTTAATCCCCTCCTCCCAGTCCTCAGCATCATCGTCATCATCATCGTCAACATCGGTTGTGTGTGTAAGGGAGACGTGTGTGTAAGAGAGGTCTTATTGGGCAAGAGAGGTTTAACTATGTATGTGGGGATACATGCATACAAATAGGTATCATGATACATAGGCAAAGCCACAAGTCACGACGATCAAAAGGAAAAAATGTACTAATTAGAGAAAGCAATACAAAAGGATAAAGCCAAATAACAATTTATCCACCTGTGTTTAAATTTCACATGTCAATTTATTCCTTTTACAGCTTTCCCATCGGTCGAACGGCTGTTCAGTGAACTCAAGGCAGATAAGATAGACGGCGTTTTTATGGACAAATACAAAGCGGCCTACTACCTTTATCACGACTCTAAACTCAAGGTGTTTCAGAGTTTCTCAGCAAAAGTCAGGTATGACTTAGCCATTCTTAAATCCGATTTCTCTACAAAGTTGTTGGGCGACGATTCGTGCTTTGAAGAGCATATCGAAAGACTTGATGTGGATGAACTGCTCATGAAATACCTACAGCCGATCGCGGTGAGTTAACGGGAAGTAATACGTTTACAATTGCATCCTGTTAAGGGCCGATTTAGACTGTACGATTTTTCCTTAGGACTGTAGTATGCGACTTCCTCACGTCACGTTTACAACACGAATCGTGTCGTCTAAATCAGACGTACAACATCTTCACGACAGTTGCACACTAAACGAAAAATGTCGTAGGATTTTGAAACATGTTTTAAAACCCTACGACTGCCGAAGCCACAATCAAAATGTTAGAATGACGAGTTGTATACGATCTTTGCCTGACGCTAGCAGCGCGTGCTACAAAAGTCGCATACGACAGTCGTAAGCAAAAGTCATACCGTCTAATCGGCCCTTATTTTCTTTGAGGTCTGCACGTGATGAAATATATTAAGGTGCAAACATTCAAATGAGGCTACTGACCAGTACTTTCCTGTGGTGCTGTTTATTAATTTTGCTGTAAAGGTGATTCTAACATTGAATCCGTGGATGAAATCTTAACCCTATTTTGCCTGGACCTTTTGAATTTCTGAGCCGGTGGGGGGGGGGGGGGGAGGCACAAAGTACATCAAAGTATATATAGATCTTGAAAATTATTAACGCTCTTGTGATGAAATTTGGCATGTTTTTAGCACGTCATTAGCTTAACAGATTGGGCTTGTGACGTGTCAATCATGACCTCACAATTATGACCTCACAATGACGTCTTAAACCAGCCATTTTGAATTTCGAGGCCGCCATCTTGAATCCCGACCTGCAGTCATACAGCTACATCGAAAAATCAAAATAAGCACCCAAAAGAAAAGGATTATCTTTTTCTTACAAACGAAGGGGGAAAAACTGAAAAAAAGACTGACATGTGCAGAAAATAGTCAAATACACTCCTGAGTAGACGGTTGCTATAGAAACAGCAATCATCATAGACACGTCATTGACACAGGAAAATTTTCTGTGATAAATTTTAGGAAAAGTCCCCCCCCCCCCCCCCCCCCCCCACACAC
This sequence comes from Siderastrea siderea, assembly GCA_964030785.1. NCBI lineage: Eukaryota > Metazoa > Cnidaria > Anthozoa > Scleractinia > Rhizangiidae > Siderastrea > Siderastrea siderea. The sequence goes on along the minus strand of OZ034978.1, from coordinate 15,745,348 downwards.
ACACACACACACAGTAATTTCCCGTTGTGATTTTCTTGTCTTTACAATCTGGCCCCATTGCTCGGTTGATCTGAACCTGTTCTAAACCTCTATTTTCACTGGTCCCTGATAACCTACACCTCTGCTGTTTTCATGGTTAAGGCTATTGTTTACGTCCATTATCTATTGTTTCATCAACCAATCATAGTACTCATTGCAAAAGGTGCAGATCGCTTCCCACCACAATAATTTGCTTCCTGAATTCCGCCCTTATCAGAACCGCTAAATAGTCACTGTTCCTGGTGCTATGGATCCGCAAAAGCGTAAAACGTTACTGGAGCACAATGTTTTCGCGATAACAGTCCTTGGCTGAGGAGGAGAATACTGAATGTACCAGACTGATACCTTGAAATACCCTAAATTGATTAAACCACAGCTAGTATGTCTATGGAAACCATATTTATGCTAGTTTCAGCTGGTACAAAAATTACTGAATTTTCACTGTCAAAGATACTATATACCCAATCCTGAGATGGCACAGTGGTATAGTTTCACCCTTATCTTTCTCTCCCAAGTGTGAGATCGTGTCTAAAAGTACACACGAGTGACCACAAGTGACCACGAATGACTACGAGTGACCACGAGTAGACCACGAGTGACCACGAGTGACCACGAGTGAGAATGCATCAAAATACTTTGTCGATGTCATGATGACGTCATCATAACATCATTTTATCAAATAAACACTATTTCACGGCAAACTGACCGTTTCTTGAGACCTTTATACCTGGATTCGACATTTCCGCCATTTCTGACTGAATAAGGGAGGGGCTAAGGGACGGACAGGGAGGGGGGATGGGGGGTACAAACTTCCCGCCACCCGCACCCTTTAATCTTGGTTCCCGCCACTTTTCTTAACTTTTTCTCCCCGCCCTTTATTCTGCCTGCCGTACACCTCCCTCACTCTTTTCTACCCGGAGTCTTAAATTCTGTCCACCTCCCTACCCCCCCCCCCCCTTTCGAAGGCTACCAGTGACCAGGGGCGAAAAAAAAGAAAGAAAGAAGGTGAAGATGACAAATATAAAAATTAACAAAAAGGTTTTCTGTGAAAGTACATGATTTAAGGAAATATTTTAACGAGAACTGGCCGTGAACCGAGATTAAAGGGTGCGGGTGGTGGGAAGTTTGTAGCCCCCATCCCCCCTCCCCGTCCGTCCCTTAGCCCCTCCCCCATTCAGTCAGAAATGGCGGAAAAGTCGAATCCAGGTATTAAGGTGTCAAGAAACGGTCAGTTTGCCGTGAAATAATGATTATTTGATAAAATGATGTAATGCCGATGTCAGCATGACATCAGCAAAATATTTTGATGCATTCTCACTCGTGATCACTCGTGGTCACTCGTGGTCACTCGTGGTCTACTCGTGGTCACTCGTGGTCACTCGTGGTCATTCGTGGTCACTCGTGGTCACTCGTGGTCACTCGTGGTCTACTCGTGGTCACTCGCGGTCACTCGTGGTCACTCGTGATCATTCGTGGTCACTCATGGTCACTCGTGGTCACTCGTGGTCACTCGTCGTCACTCGTGTCTACTTTCAGACACGATCCAAGTGTGACCAAGTGTATGTAGTCCGTAGGATTTCCTACCCTCTTCACCTGTTCATGTCTTACTATTTCTTTTCTTCCGAAGGCTTACAACGAGGACACTGACTCCACAAGTCTCTTTTCTGGTAAATCAAAAGCTACTCAGCGCTTCCTGTTGGTTACTATGGGCGTTTTCCTTGGCCTTGTTTTACTCGGGGTCATAGCGGAACTTATGCACAGAAAACTGTGGAGGGACAAAGGTATGAGGGGCGAAGGTATGAATTAATTAATCAATTGGTCAGGTTGGTACTTTCATTCATTTATAAAATTCAAAAAACTACTGAATGAGCTTTTTGCACAGAATAATGTAACCAGGTAAATGTTAGGTCCCGGCCAAACGTATTACTTTTCTATCCTACAGCGCTCAACACAGTTCAACTCGGCAAGTCAAATGATTTTGAATAATTGTTAATGGTGTTCAGCAAAGTTCTATTACCACCAAGCATTCCTACAACAAAGTTGTTCTTAACGATGTTCGGGATGGTGTTGAATATGTTTGACCGAGACTCTTATGAGCCGAAGCTGAAGACAGTGAAAGGCTGCCTAAACAGCCCAGTTGCCGAAAAAGAAACTGAAAACAAAGATTGATTCATTCGAGTGCCGAAAGAGAAACCGAAAACAATGATTGATTCACTTGATTCAACTGAATCATCGTTCTTCTCAAGCTGCAATGGTCCTTTTTTCGAGTTACGCTGATCATGAAGAACGTTGATTAAAAAGACTAAAGAGGCAGTTGTGAGGGATGGAAGTAAAACATTCACAGATACTAGTGATTCAGTGTGTTGTTCCCTTTTAGGCCTTAGCGCCTGGTCACTAGTGAATATCAGCTACATGCAGATTACGAACTTTTTCACAAGTAAATAATTTAACTGAAATGTTTGTCTTCAGCGGTACTTTTCAGAACACGAGGACTCAGTTTTGAAAGGGATGACCCATCCTTTCTAATTCTATTTTAATTCTATTTTAATTCTATTTTAGAGGAAACAGACATGAAGGGGGTTAGGGTCCAGCCCATCTCCGTCAAAGGCAACCTCAAAGAAGTCGAGGACAAACTGGGACAGTTGGTTCGAGAAGTCAGCAAACTGCAAGAACAACTAATAGTCATTTCATCTCAAGCTAACGGAACATTCAGTTCAGCAGGACAGAACTCATCCCGCATGTAACCGCCATGTAAACACGAGCAGCACCCTGCGTGGCAGATAAGGCTATACCTTGCGGTTTAACAGTACAGACATTTGCACCTTCATAACAAACAAACTGTTATACATTTTTTTTTCTAGCAAGCTGTGTTAGAGACTGAGCTCATCCCCGTCAATATGGCGGAGTTCCCTTAAGAGTATTTTCCACGTGATCACCATGCAACGATAGCTGAAAAAGTCATTTGGAAGCGTGACACGCAGCGATTCAGCGATCGAATAGGCTGCAGAGATTTGTATCGCAGTTTATCGCCTTGTCTCCACGTGTTTCAGTGGCGTTCGTCGAGTTTTGTTAAATGCAACTGACCATCGATGACTATCACTAGCAGTCAATAATGTGGAAATCAGCTTTATGCTTTACAAGAGAGGATGATTTTCAGGCTTGTCTTAGTTAATAGCGTGAAACTGTTGTATTTTCACCCAACTGAAACAAGTCATGACTTCGTTCATCACTACAATGGTTTCATTCATAGTTTTGATTGTACTGTTATTGACCTCCTTCAAAGTTAACAAACAAAAATTTGTCATCTTATTAGATTTGAATGATTTTGCCAAGGATGCCTTTCGAAAGTTTCATTACACAGCCTTTGAATGAACACTGATTTGCTTCGGACATCCTGTCCACTGGTATAGAAGTTTCCTCGATCCACTCATTCACTAATGGATCATAGCTCTCAACTGTCCGCAGAGCTTCTTTTTCATGTGAGCCACCAAGTACGTAGACTGTTCCATTTAGACAAATCATGCTTCCAACTACACGAGGCGTATTTTAAGCTTCCAATGAAATGCCATTCATTTGTGGAAGTATTGTACACCTCACATGTTTTCATGTTTTGCCTGTCTTTCCCTCCAGCAACAAAAATCTTCTCCTGAACAGCAACACCAAAGAACTGGCCTCTTTTCTCTGCGATTTCCTCCCACTTGTTTTTAACCGTGTCGCATCTCTCAGCTTTTGAAACATGATCAGAAGACAATCCTGGTTGTCCCCCACCAAAAACATAGGCAAACAGCTACCAGCTGCTTTAACACATGAGCAAAATCTATAGCCTTGACGAGAAAAAGTTGGCTGCCACGAGTAGAACTCCACATCATATCTTTTAACAGTAGATAACTCACTCCTCGTATCGATCTCAATAACATAGATTTGTCCTCTGACGACTGCCACTGAGTTTGTACTACAAGAGAAGTCCACGTTATAATAGTCGAATTTAATGAAGTCATTTTGTCCTCTGCTGCAAAGATTACTGACATTACTATCTTCACCCACCTTATTGAGGCAGTTCGTGCTAAAGGTATGTCTTGAAGACACTTAATTTGTACTGACCACAGGGACTCAATTGCTTCTGTGCTGGTAATTGGAGAGTAAATTAAAAATAGATTTTGTGATACACACGTTTTCTTTTGTCTCTTTGATATATTATCAACAGATTACAACAGAATTTTGTTTGGTTTTAGTGTAAGGTGTAAGCACAGCTGGCCGGCCTGAAAATCTTTCATTGGTTAACTGTGTTCTCTATAACATTTATTCAAAATGAGTTTGTTACAAAGCCACGTGATGTTCACTGTTAAGTATCCTTTATAATATAATTAGGCGTGGGTTTGCGTTTCTACTTGTTTACAACGACTTTTTATGCTTTTTATAGGATTTAAATTACCTTGGAAAAGGGTTAGTTGAGACGTGTTAATCACAACTCAATCTTTTTTTTAAGGCAGATGAACATGTTATAGACAAATATTTTACTATTGAGGCGTAAGCACGATCGAGAAAATTGATTTTTTCTTTCTCTGAAAGTTTACTTGTCTTGAAACCCAAATCAATGTATATGTTGATAAAGGGCCGCCATCTTCTAAAATGAAACTTTTTTGTTTCGGCTCAATAGCTTTGGCTTCAACCTGAAGAGACCTGCCAACCTACGGCGACCATAATTACAGTTTTAGTTGTAGCCTAGAAAAGAAGTTTGTCTGTTTCGTCTTTGTAAACGGAGGCGCACTTTTCAGTCGACTTTCTCGTCTGCGCCTCCAGCAACCGTGCACCCTTTTCGAAAGATAAGTTTCATAAGATGTGAAATGTGAATTATAGAAAGATAAAATTTTTTTATCGTTTGCATTACCATTAAGTACGAAAAGGCAAAATGAGTATGAAACTGAAATTAAACTGATAGTGATAAAGCCTGCTTTAAAATAAGATTCAAATACACATGCATGTGTTAAGTTCACAAGGCCCTGCAGCAAGTCATGATACAAACTGATATAAATTTGTCTGCATCCCGGCATTGACGCTGTACATTGGCACCAAAGGCTAAGTTAAAATACTTTACTTAACCTTCGTTATATATATATATCCTTTCCCTTTCTTTTAAGCCGTTAATTCTCAAACAATCCGATATTTTGGAGCTGCAAGCAGCAATAGCTTAAATTAAAAAACCCTAGCAAACGTTTCAAGACATTTATGTCCTGTCGAGCTTCTTCTGTTAGAAGTTGAACAAGAAAGAAATTTCAAAAACTCAGGTTCAGTATGAATCAATACATACATCCGTTCACATAGAAAGCTTTCATCAAGGTTGAAATAAAAATTAAACTTAACATCATAAAGAAATTCACAGCACAGAAACAACGATGCAATTCGTCTTTTAAGTGAATTGTGATTTCCTACGGCGCTGTAAGGATATTGAGTTTCAGTAAACACTTTTTCTTTATCAAGGTACCAATTTCATTATATCTTAGTTCCAGAAAAAAGGTAGTCCCCTTCTTTAATTTAAACTGCATCTGCCAAATAAATTATCCTACGTAGGTTAAATACTACAATATATCTGGTAATTTACGCACAACAGAAATTTTTTTCTAATTCCTGTGAGCTGAGTGGACTGATAAGTTAAATCAATTTCAGAGGATAGGCTAGCTTCATTAAAATGTCGCCTAGCCACCAAGAATATCTGAAGACCACAAATTTAGAAAGAAAGAAAAATTATACTCACAACCGAGTTCATTCAAATCGAAGACACCACTTGCGAGAAGCGAAGTCAGGTGTTTCGCTGCAACGATTTCAGACCTTGATTATTAATTCACGTCAGGCCATTATTAATTTGTATGCCAACACCGCGCCAGGGGCAAGCCAATGAAAGTAAAGCTTTCTAAGTTTCCAGTTAATAATGATTTAATCTTGCCGAAAACGTGGCCAGTGGTTTGTTCTTTTATCTCTTGCAGCTTCATCACAGCCTTGTATAAAGCGAAAAGTACCATGATAAAAAAGTCGCCTCGGAGACAAAATCATGCCTCCAGTCTTTTGGGAAACCCTGTTCTGTAGTCCTTCCTTGACATTATTATTCACAATTTAAACAGTGAAACCTCCTTGGGCATGTTGCTAGCAACTGAATTTATATTTAGAACATGCTATAACACTTTTTCTCCAATTAACTTCTAGTCAAACGCACATTCTTAAGATACAAAAACTGACAAAAATAGAGATGGATAGTTACCTTTTGCCTGAAAAATACCAAAAAAAATTCACAAGCGTCACAGTTCACCCTCCGAAGGTCTGTGGTAACATTACTAGAAATTGCATCTTTAGGGACCGGTCATTATTTATCGCCTGGGGGGGGGGCGGAGGATTTAGGGGGGGATCATATGGTTATCTGAATGACTGAGGGGGGGATCAGCCGTTATTGGTAGGCGTAAAGGGGGGATCAGACCAAAAAAAATAAGGAATTTTAAGTGGCGGCGGGACCCAGGGGAGAAGTCTGTAAATACTTTGGTAAGGGTGTGCCGCTGGGACTCTAAAACCCCAACCCTATTCAAGTCCACGTTTAGCTGTATTTTGTAACTCTATTCTAGCCTAGACACAAAACCCATACCCTACCTCAGACCAGCTATTTTGTAGAAACAGTATCACTATCGTAGTTCAACATACGCTAAAACAATATATGACAAAAGCAACATTTCAAAGTTTTATTCATGGATCGTCATAAATAATATAAAACATGTCAATTTATCGCCTCCTTTTGACGTAAACCTGCTATTTTTATTTTTGTCTCTGTTTCTCTCTTATATTCAGGTACCATCTATTGAAATTAGATAGGTAATCAACTTTTGTGTATGTAGTCTATTGATAATAGCTCGAAATTGTTTCATAACGTTTCAATTTTTTTCAATAGAGAATCATAATGGGAATGTTCAGCCACAAGAAAAATAAACATATATCAAAAAGTGTTCGCGAATTCATTCTGGTAATAATGTGTGAAGTGTTCATTCTGGTGACACTGATTCGCTATCCTGACCCCCTAACGCTTCTCTGGCAGACTCTTCCGCAGCCTTCTCTACTGGCTCTTGCACAGCCTCCTCGTCAGATTCATCGGAATCCTCACCCGAGCCTGACCCTTTACCATCACCATTACCATTTCCTTCGTTCATACTGGCCACTACTACTTCCATGTTTCGTGCTAGGTCTGTGTCAAAAACGCCTTTTTCCATCAGCCATAATAGAGGGTCCAGGTGGAGACGCCTAACAAATTTCCCGGTAAATTCTGCGTTGATGCTTGAGACGCTTGTAAAATTCCTATTGTTTTCGAGTGAATCGAAAATTTCATCAGTTACCTCTTTTGAGGTAAGTTTTTCTAGGAGCATATATGCTCGCTGATGTAGTCTTTTCTCCTTAGTTTTTTTCACCTTTCTTTTGTTTTCTTTTTTTCTTCGCGATTGGCGATTGTTTCCCATGCGAGATGGAAACTTCCTCTTCAGGCTCATGAAGGTTGTTGTGAGCGTATTGGAGGCTTTCTGCAGCTCTTCGTATATCGCCTTTACTCGCTCTTGAGCTTCCTGAAAATATTTGAGCTCATCACTAGCGAACGGCTTCAGGTTATGCTCTTCTGTAAATAGGTTCTTTCGCTTGTTGTCGATGAATGACAACAAATCGGCTGCTGAATTAAAGGCGTCATTAACAGTGGTCAAGCAGGACTCACACTTCGCGACGTCATCACTGCCCTTACAGCCATCCACGCCTGAGATGAACTTGTTGATGTTTTGACACACTCCCCACTTCTCATTTCTCAGCAGGTTGGTTTCTTTATCGGACATGGCTTTAATCTTTGTGTTTAACTGCCAACGCATTTGCTGTTGCTCAAGAAGATACTGTTTGAAACCGGCTTGTTTACTTACAAAAGAAGATTCATAAATCTGCTGAACAATACTATTATAAAATTTCAGCCTATCGGTATGTGGGTTGGGAAGGAGATATTTTTCCCATGGCTCCTTTTCTGGTGCTGCTGATTCGTTCCTTAGGACTTGTAGCTGCCCGGAGCGTCCAAGTGACAAAATCGCTTGCTTGCGCTTCTTGGGAGCACTGGCGGACGTAACACCTGCCGATCACATTAGAAATGTTTGTCATTACACAATCATAGTGTAAAGTATTGTATGAAGTATTGCGTTACGATGCACCATGTTGCGTTACGTTTTTTAGATTTTTCATGGCTGGCTTGAAGTGAGGCACAAGCCATTTATTTAGAGGCCTTCAAAATAACCAGCTTATAAACATTTTAAACTAAATACCTTCACTGCTTGCACCTCTTTGTTTTGATTCATCTTGTATCTGAGCGAAGAAACGCCTCAGACGGCGAGTTTGTATCTTAGTTAATCCAATGTCTTTCTCAAGAGTTTCGTCATCAACGTCCAGGAAATGCTCGACCTTTACAACACCAATTTGTTGAAAATTTTCTGTGTAATTGGTCAAGTCAGCTTTTGTTAAAAGATAGTCAATTTCTCTATCCATTGAAAAGGCTTAATGAAAGCAAGTCAGCGCAGTTATAAAACGAGTTATGTGTCCACGTTTGATGGTATCGGCTTGCATGTCAAAGTTTTATATGTCACAACAATAAAGTTAATATGTCACAACAATAAAGCATTATTTAATATATATGGTTAGCGCGCTGCGGAGATTTCAGACATTAGAAAGCAAGGATGGAAGACATGACAGAAAAGCTTAGCAATCTGGGCGACAAAGGCGATCGGTTTGGACAGCATTTGGATTTAAGTGTTGGAAGTACCCAAAAACGATGCCATAACGAAAAGCGAAGTGAGCGAAGGGCGAGAACTGATCGCCTTGTATCAGATATCGACAACGACCAGGTAAATAAATGATGAAGAAATATAAAGCTATTAAATGTTGTCTGACGTTTCGATGTTACTAAAACCACGACGAAGGAAAAAAAGTAACAGTTTCTTCGTAGTTCGAATGTAAAGTAATGAGTGAAAACTGTATAATACACATGCAATAGTAATATCAACATTGAAACGTCGAAATGTCGCGCGGACATTAATCATACTTAAAGAGATACTTTGTATTTGAAGACTGTAAATCCTGGTATCTGTGGTACTAAAATTTAGATAGGACTGTTCCCATCTGAATGACCTCCTTATAATTTGCAGGTCAAAGGTAGATATGTTAAACTATGCTTACAATTATTAAACTTTACTTAAAACGGCAATGTGACACTGCCATAAATAAAACCGGCGGATCGGTGTGCGTCAAATGCAGACTACAGTACATCAGACTTCTCAGATTACCTTTAATATTACAGCGAAATTAACGCGATTTAAATGTGAAGGGAAAATACTTTCCTATAAAAGAAAGTAAATCGAAAGATTTCAAACTTAAGAAAATTAACGCGACCTCACAAAGAAACGGAACTTGTAGAAACAATAGGAACAAATTTATTGTAACACACTGTTAACATGTTAACAAAATACTAAACTCAAACGAATTTCGCTACTTCGAGCGTTCTTTGCAGCGCCAACGATACCGGTGGAACTCCACCCTGATATAAAAACAATGCTAAAAAAAATCCAACTTAATTATTGAGAATAAGGCGAGTCCGCGCCAGCGCTTTTCGCAGCTCGCGGTTTCGCCGCTCGCTACAAGATCTAGACCGCGTCGCACGCAGTCTAGTCTGCAGTTGTCGCGCACCTATGCCTTCCTGGGTGAATCGTTAATATTCATTTCTCAAGCCCATAGTTTCAATAAAAAATATTTAAGATGTGTATTAAAATAACTGTGAATTTTTCGATCTATAAAGACGTTATTACCTTTTAACTTCTTCAGGGAAAAAAGAAGATGGTGATTCTAAAATCTCAACAAAGCTGCACTCTAGAGCAAAATAGGGGTATTATTGAGGAAGAATTATCGAGAGCAATTTCAGAGGAAAAAAAGCACAAATTTCAAGGTCTGCTCTATGTCTTAGATCAACTTTTCCTTCCGGTGCAAGATGCCAATGCTAAAACACGAATTAAGTCTTCAATCTCCTTTGAAGAAGCACTGGAGTACTTTCTCGCGTTTCAACCTCTTCACTCTGGGGCACCGACAAAATATCAGAGAGTTGCCTTTCGCGAAGCTTTACTTCATGAAAAACATGGTCTCAGGATCAATATCATTCGCATAAGTGAGGGTTTCGAGTATATCGCACTCCGTCCTGACAAAGTCGATTTGGAGTGGTTGCTTTTGGATATTTTTAGTGCATGTGGTACCAAAAGTGGAAATAGTGCTCTTGTTCTTGATAAGGAAACCGTGCAAGGTATCGTTTCTACTATGGACTCAGAATGGGATAAAATTTGTCTTAGAGTTATTTTGCGATCAATATACTCTAGGGAAGAAATGATAGTCCTAGGCTTCGATCCTGACAATCTTCCGTCTATGACGGAGAGAGTTAAATTCGTAGTTGAAGAGGTAAAAAATGCTAATGAGGCGGCAGCCGACCTTGTTAGGTTGCGCTTAAATTCCAAGAAGGAAAAGCTAGAGAAGGAGATAAAAGAGAAGGAAAACCTTTATCAAAAGAAAACAAGTATCTGGTCATCCAAAACGTTACAAGAAATCCAAAGCGAAGTACAAAAACTCAAGGAAAAAGTTAAAGACACGGAGGGGCTTCTTCACTGCGACCCCACCGATAGTAATTATCAGAGAAAACGCCAAATGCTGAAGCGCCAAGCTTCAAGCCTTATCGAATGTAATCGACTAAAGAGGCGAAAGTTGTCAAACCAAGGTCCAAAGCTCCAGCTAGATGAGGAAGATGAAGAATTTATTGCAAAGGCAATTGAGGATAAATCATCTTATCATGGTAGACGGCATGATACGGTCCTCTATACCGGCCAGAGGGTGAAGAAAAAAAACCTTCTTTCAATAGCCAACTACCGACTAGCTCAACGTGGGAAGAAGTTAATTAAATCCGCTACAACAGTGTACAACAGGGCTAGACCGAGAAACAAAAGAAGTCTCCAAGCGAAGCGCCATTGTGGAAAAGGCCTTTTTTGTTGGAAAAAGCCACCAAAAGGCGAAGAGAACACAAACGAAAACACTCACTACCAGCGAGCACACGTCAAAAACATAAAAAGACGATTCTGGGGTGCCCGAAATTCCAGCGCGAGAAAGTTTTGCTTCATGAGAAGCACCGATGATAAGGCCTACCTTAGACCAGGAACATCTGAAGGTTTTGACAAAGCCAGAAATCTTAGGATCTTGACAATATCAGATCACTCTAAAGCAAGGAAGTTGCCAAAGTACGACTGGCCTGAGAAAATGGTATATGTGACTCCGGGTTCTCACCGTGTTTTCACGAAGTCTAGTGTAATGAATGAAAGTGAAGAAAAGCTGATAACTGAGGAGGATCGGCATTATGTATTTGTCCGGCCCAAGGCAATAGTGGGATCGTCAGGCACTGTATGGGCCAGCGAAACGCTCCGTTTGCGATATGAGGATCCATTAGCTTTTGAGGTTGACGAACTGACACCCGGCAGTCCACAGTATTCACTGGGATTTCGTAAATGCTGCGCGCGACTACACGATGACCTCTTTCTTTATTATGATATGACAGAGTCAGATGACCTAGACAACATAACCGGAGAAACAGAAAGTAACTGTAAATTCTTCACTTATGAAAAAGAGAGAGCGAAACACTTGAAATTAAGGATTGATAATTTGCTGCAGTTTTGCGAGGACACAGAAATGTCAGAGCACAACAGGGCTCTGTTTGCTAGTCAGATAATTCCAGTCACGAAACGCATTTTAGATGCCGTTGATGATTTGTTTAAAGAAGAAGTTGATTCCATGGAAAAAGATGCGAGAAAGGACAGGATTTTGAAGGTAACTACTTCATGTAAACATGGGCTTGAAGTTCTTGGAGATCTCTGCCTTCCACCTGTAAAGCCACGATGGGCTGACCTTACAGATGCTGGTCCGGGCGTTGGGGTTTCAAACTATGAAGTAAGATTTCGAGACGCTGAGTTAGCAAGGATTCACAATTCCGATTACCGAGTGCGATGTCATCGTTCAAGGGGCGACAGCGGGCAAGGTGAAGCCGAAAGGACAAACTCGGCAATTTCTGATGCTCTTGTGGATGGCGCAACTCTAGAATGGGAAAAATATAGGAGGTTTGAGGATCTTTCAGAAGAGGAAATCAAACAAATGTCTCTCCAGTCGTACGAAGAGTACGAAAAGAAACGAATGGAGAAAAATGCCTGGTACGTATGCAGTCAGGTTGCCGAGAGAATTGACGATGCCCCTGTCCTTAAAGAATATATCAAGAGTAAAGTGAGTGAGCCCCCTGACGAATTATTCTTTTTCAATTCTGTTTACCTCGATAACTATCGGGGTGCATCAGAAAGAAACAAAGCAGAAGTGCCTGGTGCAGCATACTTCAAAAAGATCGAATCGTTTGTGGAAGACCACTATATTCGTGGAGAACTCTTTATGGAATTCTGTCGTGATGCCTGTAGGGAGTCAAGAGATGGAAGTTCCAATCTCTGTTCTTGGTGTTCTCACAATAGATGGGTCGGACCAGAAACGGAGAGAATTCCGCAACCTGTGCCAGACCAAAACAATCCTGGACATTTCATGGATGTCTATCAAACGAAATCGACAGGCAGGACACCAGATGACTATCTCCCGAGAAAATGTCTTAAGGACCTGTATGATAAACATTCTGACAGTATTATAAACGATCGAGATACCATCAAGAGCTTCTGCACAAAATATAATGTCGATGAGAAGCATGTTATTACATATGTTAATCATCTGAAGGATATTGATATCAGAAAGGACATAAGAACAAGAGCAGCTGAGGAGCGAAGGAAGCAAGAGGCCGGACGAACATATAAGGACTTTCAATGGAACACCCTCATTGAGGGTGGCAAAGTGGAAAAGTTGCGAGTAAGAGAACTTGACTTGTATCTTAACAAGCACGGTTTGACTACTGTCGGTCGGAAGCTTGACAAAGTGAAGGCTATTCGATGTCACTATTACCGACACAACAATGAGGATGTAATTGCAGAAGAACTGTCGAGTGATGAAGATGAAGTGGAATCGGAGGATGAAGAATTCGAAAATGAGGAGGCAGAGAGCGACAATGACTTTGTTTTCGCGGATTTGGATGAACAGAGTAGCCCTTCCACGACAATTCAGTTCATATCTGATGAACAAATAACCGCAGTTGTTGTTCAGGGTCCATGAGACGTAAGTACCATTATAGATATCACTTGCATATTAAAGTATGGGGTAAGGGTAAGGGTAAGGGGAGGGGGTGGTGTTAGTTTCGTCCTTTTTATCATTCTATTTTTAATGGGTGAGATAAATTTTATATACTTTTAATAGCATATACTTTAGTGTATTTTAATTTTAAGTCCTACGTTTTATACATGAGTCTCTGGCTCGAACATTGAGGGAGACCTCGTCCCACGTATGGGCATTAAAATTGTATTCTAAATGTAAAGTAGATCCTCGCAGTTATTAACGCAACTTATGCAGTTGCGAAAAGAAAGCCTGAAAAAATCAGGCTTGCTCGCAACTGCATAAGTTGCGTTAATAACTGCCAGGATCTACTTTACATTTATTTCTTCATTCCGCAGTTCAAATATATGAGTTTCATATATTCACAATTTCAAAATTGTATTCTATTGTATATTTTATTGTAAACTGTCATTTTTCGGTGGCTGTGAGAGGAGGGGGGGATCATGAAACCCTCCACTACCGATAAGGGGGATCATCAAAAAACTAAATACTTTACGGGGGGATCAGGTAAATCCTACGGTGTAGCAACGAAAATACTCCGCACCCCCCAGGCGATAAATAATGACCGGTCCCTTAAAATCAAACTTTCTCTCAGCAGCAGGGCTTTTTCAAATTTATTTTGTCAGAGATAAATTCAAATTATAGACTAAAGAAAAACTAATACAACAAAGAGATGTAACCTAAGGCGATAATGGCACGAAAGCAAAAATTTAAAATATCGCTCTGTAGGACAAGAAATATCAATCTCTGTGGTAAAATTAAATTGCCTCTTTAAAATCAAAAGTTCTCCCAACAGCAGGCCTTTTTGATAGTTATCTTGATGGGGATATATATTCAAATTATAGAATGAAGAAAAGACTAATACAATATTGGGATGTAATCTTAGGTCAAAATGCCACGCATGAGAAATGAAATTACAAGTAGAGCTCAAGAGGACACGAAATGTCATTGTCATCGAAATCAAAGCAAACTAAAAAAGAATTATGAGATAAAGCAAAAGTAAAGCACATGAAGTTCTACTTTAATGTCAGCTGTCGATGAAACTGAAGGGGACCAATCTGAAAGGGGATTCAAACATTTTAAATAATTTGTTGCTCTAGTGACCGCCATTTTCATTCACCCCTTCCTACCCAGGAAGAAAAATATCAGCCAAAAACAGTTCTCTAGGAAAACACCGATCAGTAGCTTTCATTTCAATTAAGTCACTCTTGACTAAGTCGCCTAAAGAATCAAAATTCAAAAAAGGAACTTTTAAAAGCTTCATGAGAAGGGACTGTTCGATAGCTTTCATTTCAAAAGTTGCACGTCTACGGATTTCATGTACAGACAAAAAGATAGAGCTTAGCCACTTTGTACAGCATTCTATACTGAATCACAGCACAGTACAGTGCTCAACAGTTTTCATTTATTTATTTATTTGTTTGTTTATTTGAACAGCCACAATCTTGAGAATTTATCTAGAGAGTCAAACGTTAGAATCATCTTGCACCAGTCTAAAAACCCAAAACAGACTTACAAACACCTAGACTTTAAATAAGGTTTGAGTCTGAAAACTTGAGGTAACGAGTATTTCTCAGGCTAAAAACAAACATAACCAGCCATTAAAACAGGCAAAAAGCACAAAAGTACAACACAAATTAATACTACCTGAAAAACCTCGGATCGGACTTGAATGTTGTGCTTCTGTTTTCCTTTGCTGGAGTGAATAATTATGCGGATATTTTAATCCTCGTTGGCGTCTTGTGAGTTTTCTTTTTTTTCCTTTTTCATCTGCTCACGTCAGTAGTGAAATTACTGTGTTTGTTATTTGTTCTATTTCCTTTACCTCCTCGATGATCTGCCTATGTCGAACAACAAAAGTTTTTTTTCTTCGATTCTGGCTGGTGGTTGGATTGAAAACAAGGTAACTTAATTTGAGAAAGGAAAAAGTGTGTCCCGCGTTTTAACATAACTATTACAGTCTCAAAAACGTACCTCTTGCCTCCCCGTGATGATTATCACCACGACTTCTGACCACACAAAAAATTCAACTCAAGGCAGTCGAAAAATAATAGCTTTAAACTTATGACTTTGATCTAAGCATCTAATTGTGAATAGGATTGAAGATCGTAAGAAACCCAGCAACAGTAATTATAATTCTGTAGAACAGTAGGCGGCAGATGACAGGAGACTATTAGCAAGTAAACATGAGCAACGATAGCAAAGGTGAAAATAAATCACAATATCGACAGATATAGGCTGCATAGGTTCGTTGCTCACCTATCCAATCTTGCCACATTCGCTAGAAACATTTCGTAAAAATTCTTTTTACTTGAAGAAGTTTTGGGTAGTCGGTTCATTGTTGTTTTCTTCTTTTATTTCATGAATTTTAGGGAACGACTCCACTTTTAACGTGCATAATTTTCAGTGATCAAATACGCGATGACATTGCTTCATTAATTTTAAGCATAATTAGCTGCAAAATCTACAGCGCATCGCATTTTAACAAAAGGAATATTCAATTAATGGGAACGCCTTAAAGGCAAGCATATACTACTTTCAAACACCCTTTTTTATAATTCCGAGGCTCGAAAAACTTGTTTATTTTTATTCGGAATGCCACTAGAAAACAGCAACATGTGAAACCGTATAGTACTGTTTTGAGCCGTGCAGTAGATAATTCTCGTATCACCTGCTCTCTTCGTTCAAATTAATTAAGAAGAAACCTTCACACTATGGTTGTGCAGAATATTATATAATGAATATAGATTTTAATAACGCTGTGCGACGGAAAATATGTTCGGTATAAGGGTTTAAAGACCAGTTCTAAAACGAATTTATGAGTTGTTCTTCAAATATATATATATATATATATATATATATATATATATATACATACATGAAATTGCCTGGAAGAAAAGTTGCAAACCACTGTTAACGAAACATTGAGTTGTAGAAAGGAAAGAACTTTTCAAATTACGAAAAACAGGTTGACTTGCATATATTTTACCATAAGTTTGAACTTATTTTTAATAGTGTGTTGGAGACAAAAGGGACATTCAAAGGTTAAAAAACCTTACCTTCAGTTGAAAATGGCTCACTTTTAAACTAATGAGAAGAATGTGATGTTTATGGGATATTGTTACATTGTGCAAGTCGAAGTTCTCTCTGGTCCACACTGCTGTTCCGTTTGCAACCGTCAAATACCTTAATTGAAGACAAACGGGAAATCAATATTTTGTTGCGTCAACCTTCAAAGGACGAAGGCGGTGAATTGTTTTCATTTCAAGTTCAAAATACGAATTCTCCAAGCTAACTGTAATTCAAATATACTAATGCTCATTTGTACACTGTGGTGTTCTATGTGGCCAAACCCTTTTGTGTCTACTGTCTTATTATTTATACTTGTCTGAAGGAAGAGATCTTTGTTGACTGCTCCTTTAGGTTTAATAAATACTTCTTCCTTGAGATACGTGCTCCTAATAAATTAACTTTTTCTAGATCTGTAGGTTGTGCTTATCGTGATGCAATCAGAAACAAGGTGTAATGAATGTATTATTCTTCTGTTCAGCTTTCTCTTCACTGCATCCCTTTTTGGCGACAGTATAACGTAAATTAAAGTATTCTGGGTTTTCTTATCTGCAAGCAGTTGCTATTTCATCTTCCTCTCGGGAACATTATTACAAATATAGTTCTCTATCTTTTAAAGTTGAAAGCATTATATATATTTAATTTTGCTTTAGTTAGGTACCTAGAGTAATTCTTATCAAATATGACGCACAGGAAACAGCTATTTTATGACATGAATCACGGTCAGAAATTTCAATCCAGTATGTAAGCAGTTATTTAAAAAAAAGCGTTCGTTCCTTACTCATATAGGGATGAACAAACGTCTAAAAGCCTTTGAATTGCCACGTTTCAACTGCAAACTGAAGAGAGCTTATTTATCACGACGTAAGTAAGGAATCCAAGGTCAGTTTTGCGACGAGTTGGAATGAATACGCGAAGCCTAATTTTTATTTTTATTTTTGATATAATGGACTTTTTTAAAGCAAGCTTTTAACCGGATCCAACAAGGATGAAATTTTTTGTGGATGAAATCCTGTGTAGGTAACTAAAAACAATGAATTAAATCTCTTGAACAGAAAATTCATGTGTTCATTCGGCTGTACGTTAATGCTTTACAAAAAATTAATTTTTTTGCAAAGTTTCTTGGGATTCAGTTCCTAGGGTTCCGACGAAGCTAAAGCCATGTTTGTAAAAAAAAAAACGTTTGGAAAAAAATACTGTTAAAAAGCAGAATGTGCTTAATTATATTGTATTGTACGTTTCTAGCAAGAAAAATAACAGTTACCGCCTTCCTGGATAAATTCAATTATTTTGGATCGACGTGACAGGTTTCCAGCAACGCCACAACCCACCGTAGTTACCTCATCTTGAAGAGCACTTTACAGGCTATCTTTTAAACGTAAATCTTTCAAGATATTGGATGCTTTCCATTGTGCCAAATTTCCGGAAATTTAGCTCGAAACACAAGTGGAACGCTTTGGTCCAGGTGGAAATTTTCCGGAAAAAGTGGTCCACCTCCAGAGGTGGTCCTCTTTGACCGCTAAACTTGCCGTTCCATTGTCAAACATTTTCTTTTCCAGTCCCACTTCACTGAGAAGTAATCGAAATTTCAGTCGAAGCTAAATGGGACGCTTCGGTTCTGTTGGAAATTTTGTTTCTATCGAACAATGTTCCATTTTCCCTTAGTTAGTTCCACTGGTCTCTGACCAGTGGGACAGGCAAAATGGGAGAATGAAGCCTTAATATATATTATATTCAAGGTGCCGGCTTAATTCAGCTATATTCAGTATCTTAATCTATAAACTAGTATCTTCAGAATCAGGAAGATCATTTAAAACTGAAAGATTTTTCCGATGTGGTGATGTGGGCTTAACACCGAGGTTACCCGCTGTTGTCAGACGTTGTCGCTTGTTGACGTGTTAACAGTAAGAGACTAAAAAAAAGAATGGTTAGACTGGGAAAGAGGGAAGATTGAGGATAATTGGGAGAAGAAACGAAACTTTTCTTTAGCAAAATGAAAACCTCAAAATGATGTTTAACTGAGCTAGAAAAAACGTAAAAGAGATGTCAGATATTAAACCACAAGAGAACAAAGATGGATAAGACGAAGAGGAAGCCTGAGACGAATTATTGCGCAGGAAGGCGAAACATTTTAGCGAGTTTCGTTCCAAATCCGTTTACCTTGTACTTCGGTTTCCTCTCTGAGATTTACTTAGCAAAAATCTGTTAGTTTCTTTGTTTGTTATTATAAAGTAGATTTTACGTCTTAAAGTTTTGTAAGAAGGAATGTCTCGGATACTGATTGTTATCGACTTTTGTTGAGCAAACTTGAAATGGTAACTACATTGCGTTGATTTCAAAAGTACTCATTTGTTAGCTTGTGGAAATTTAAGGATATTGGAAAAGATGAAAGGAAATATTTCTCTCAATAAATTTTAAACGGAAAGGATAACCTTCAGACTGTATTAACCTCTTGTTGTTCAAAACTATTTAAAGGGAACTTAAAATAACTACAGGTTCTCTATGGCGTAATGATTACGCACTAGAAAGAAAAAAATGTCAATTTTAGAGCACGTTTTGAGGTACTTACCGAATGAAGCGTTCTTTTCGCTTTTCAGGAGCTGGCTGCAACCTCAAAACTGACTCGAAACAAAAACTGTCTTCGGTTAATAAATAATCAAGCTTTTATTTTCTTTGCCTACGGGCACCGCCATATCTAGCTGCTAATCTTTTTTATGAAATATCCTTTATTAAAATCACCTTCTTTTCGCAAAGACAACGAGAAAAGCTGTTAAAATTAACTTAAGAAAAAGGAAAGAAGAAAGCTAATCAAATCGTACAAAAGCTTTTCTCCTGCAAAGAAGGCGTTAATCACGGACAACCGCCCGTCAAGGATTATAAAAAAGCATTGTTTTATTTTTACAACAAACTTCAAGTAAGGTAGTTCTGCTTACAACGTTAATGAAATATATGTCTTTATTACTTTCTCTTTAAATTCGGGGGACGAATTTAAAATGCAACTAAAAACAGTCATTAAAATCTAGTAAGCCGGTTTTCATGACTCCTACAATTATTCACCGAACAATGTGTAAGACACCCGGATCGCTTTTAGTTGTTAGTATTATTATTTTGTGTTACTTATCAGACAAAGAAAAGCAATCGCAAGATATGAAAAGGCATCTTTGGTTGGGTTAACTTTGTATTATCGGGTTAAATTTCGAACAGTGGGAAATAAATTGCTATTTTGGTTGGATTTCTATACTTTTGTAATAAAAATAACTTTAGAATACTTTTTGGAGATCGAAACGTGTCAGTGAAAAAAATTATCAGTTTGTCCTTAGCGTGAGTTTTTAGTAGAAACAATTATTCTAAGTGAGGTGCAAACAATGTCCGTGTATGTCGAAGTCAGTTCACGGACTAAAACCGGCGAGCTAATTTTCATTATTTATCGAGGAAACCACAGAATGAAAGCCTGCAGAATGCTTTTAGTTGTTTATCACACAGTAATTTTTTTTTCCTGCCAGTACTTGACTTCTGATTAAAACAAGCACACAGTTAAAGACAAAAATTATGTTCTGCTTCGGCCGGCTGCATGTTTCTGTTGCTTATGAGCTACATTTCTAAGAGTAATTAATTAATCTTCCTTTGGGGTATTTTTTGCGGGTAAAGACGAATATCCACGAGCAACCCTATTGCGTCCTTAAAAACTTCTGTCGTGAATAAATTAGTTTCCAAAGCCATCATTTTCCATGTTTTCTATCAAATTTACTTGCTCATTGTTGTATATGATATCAATTGTTAGTTAGGAGAACTTTCCTTAATGAAATATCAATCAAGAGTCTTTTGAGTATTTATTGACATTATAAATTGGACTCTTGAAAATAAAAGGTTTAATGTCAACCTTGAAAATGACAGTTACCAAATGTGTGGGGCAAAATGACTTTGTGTGTCTTTTAAAACACAAAATATTTAACTTCAGAATGAAAGCAGAGTTTCTAGATGGCAAAGCAGACTCCTTTATATTACAAGGCAACTGCATAAGTTCCTGAAATTAATAGCTGATTGCGTGGAGTTTGGATAGAGGTGAAATTTATATACATATGCATGGCCATTCGAACATTGCCCGTCATTCTTCGAGTGCCTAGGTTTCTTGAGTGATTTATGCTGTTTGTTGCATTTTACCCGAAATTCTAAAAGTACGGAGTTTTTTTACTGATACTGTAGAAAAGTGACAGAATTAAACAACTGGCTGCTTTTCGCTAAACATTGTGCATGTTTCACCGAAAATCTGTGTTAAAACAAACATTTTAACTAAAATCTTAACAAATTTATTGTGTCCGCAAGTAATGAGACACTGATAGCTCTTAAGTTAGGGGAAGGAATGGGGAAGGGTTGAAATTCTGTCGTTAAGCATATGTTTGGCCTTTTAGGGGCATAGCATTGTTTGTTTTAACATCACTTTACACAATTTATGATGATAAGCTCAAAATTGCGACCTACTGAAAGCAATATGAAATGATTACTTGAAAATCAGCCCATTTCATTCAACTCAGGTTTCACTATGCAGGTTTTATCTTTTTTAATAGCGACGTTGGTGTTCACAATTTACGTGAGCAAACCGGTTTGACTGTGTAAACAGCACGCCAAATCTCTAATTGGAAATTTTGTTTGGGATTTGTCCTATTCATATTCACCAAAATTTACCCGGTAAGCCTGGAACCAAGCTGAGTAACCACGCATACGGGTCAAAGTTGGTGGACGACCTGGAACTGCTGGCAAGAAATAAATGGAACGAACAATTTCCATTCGGAAACTGGCCTGTTTGGGAATTTTTGACTACCTTTCGAAAAATCCACGGTTTATCCTGTTCCGTTTGTATTCCAAACGAAATCTTCGGAATTTTGAAGTAAATGGTAAACAACCGTTATCCCAACTTTGTTGAGCGCAAGATCGCAGTTACACTGAATCTGCAAAAAGAATTTTAACTTGCTGTCGTCTTAAAAGTTCTCAGATAACGCCTTTCCTTTGCATGCCAAAAAACAGTTCACCTACCTTGTATTGTGGACGGGGATATGACTACGAGAAAAAAAATCATCTATTGCAAATTCAACTTTACCGGTTTTGGGTCATCTTTGTGTTGAACAAAATGTTTTCATTCCTTCATTCATTCATTCATTCATTCCTTCCTTCCTTCCTTCCTTCCTTCCTTCCTTCATTCCTTCATTCCTTCATTCATTCATTCATTCATTCATTCATTCATTCATTCATTCATTCATTCATTCATTCATTCATTCATTCATTCATTCCTTCCTTCCTTCCTTCCTTCCTTCCTTCCTTCCTTCCTTCATTCCTTCATTCCTTCATTCATTCATTCATTCATTCATTCATTCATTCATTCATTCATTCATTCATTCATTCATTCATTCATTCATTCATTCATTCATTCATTCATTCATTCATTCCTTCCTTCCTTCCTTCCTTCCTTCCTTCCTTCCTTCATTCATTCATTCATTCATTCATTTATTCCTTCCTTCCTTCCTTCCTTCCTTCATTCATTCATTCATTCATTCATTCATTCATTCATTCATTCGTTCATTTGTTCGTTCGTTCGTTCATTCATTCATCCAGGCTGTGGCGAAAAATCAACGATGGGTGAAACCGGCTAATTTTCAAGCCATTTCAAGGGTCCCTTGATCCCTGTGACCTGAAGTTAACAAATACAAAATGTAACATAATCTTTACTTTAAACGCGTGATTGCCAATTTCTATGTTTATATTCATATCTGCATGATCAATCGGCCACCATTTTTAACAAAGACAAACTCAGCGGTGTGAATTGCCTCCCACTCACGTCATGGATTGTGACCATGGTATATCGTATTTGCTAGTGAATTATTTACTGGTATTTTTAAGATGATGCTTGAAAAACATAAACACTTTCCCACTATGACGAGGTGACGTAATCGGTAATATTACAGACATTGGTATGAGATTTTAAGAAAGCTTTTTCCCAAATTAAGTTGCCTGCTACATATATAGGCAAAGACAACCCGCTGGGTAAAAGGTAAATAATATGAAATACAAACAATTTAACTCGTACATTTTATCTGTTTTCTATTTCTTTGAGTCAAAGAACGAACTGCTTTAAAAATTGTAGTTTCCTGTACTTAAAACATTACAGCGATGACAGGGGACGAAAACTATACAGTAAAACATAATCTGGCAATAAAATTTAAAATCTTTTATGTAATTCGAAGCGCTCATTTCTATTCCTACTACATGACGTAGCAGTTTATTTTTGCTGTCGTGGTGATTGGGATTTTTAACTGAAATCCCATTTCATATCCATCCTCAGTACTTTTCGTGCTCACAACTCACTGAATTATGCAGATCACCAGCCGGCCTTTTACATTTAAAGAAATTGAAAAATTAATATTTTTTGCTGAATGAATACAAACAGTTAGACTTTCACATTGACAATAAAAGGAAGTCAAAAACTGTGACAGCCCCAGCTTGTCTCCGGTTGCTTTTAAGACAGAACTTGCTCAAGCGATTACTTTCACGATCATATCTGAGTTTGAAGGAATCCGGCGTTACTTAAAGCGTTGAAACGTTGCCATAGCAGTCAAAAATATCAAGCATATCCAAGAGTCACAACAACATCGATTTGAATAACGCCCCATGCTGTTTGCATCACAATATAAAATTGAATTTTGCAAACGGGATGCTTAGTTCGTCTGCGAAGGTTTAATCGCACTCTCACCGCACCGCAGGTAAGAAGGAATAAGCAGATATGACATAATCTTCTTTCAAATATCTTGTTTAAGAGACAAATCGAACTTTTGTCGAATCACTAAATCGCGTCCGAGATAAAGGTTAGACCAATTTGTTTTGATTGTTTTCAGCGTATATTTTGCTCTGTTGTTTGAGAAATGAGATGTTGCAACTAAGATCTGTTCTGAATCATGCCAAATTTAGATTAAAATAAGGGCAAAGTTCAGGAAGATGCAAAGAACGTAATATAGGGAAAAACTCAAGGGTAACATTTCAAAGTTTTTAAGCTTTTTTTTTAAACAGGATGCAAAAGCACCTAAATTTGTCTTAATTAATGACATCCATTTCCGAAATTATTGAATTTCCTAAAAGCCTTTGCAGGACTGTCAATCGTGTTAAACAGGCCCTCTGGCTAAGTACACTATATATGGTTCAATTATATTAAAGACAGCTGAAGTTACCGATGAAAAAATGAATTTTTCAGTAAACTTAGGGTCAACCAATCATGATGTATTAACGTTGGTCCTTATCACGTAACTTTAAGTGAAAAAAATACGGGATAACTGAACTTTTTCAAAAACATGTTTATATGGCCGAGCTTTGTTAAACTCAATACAAAAATGTGTACGTGTAATATGGAGGTTTTTTTAACTCAGATGAATTAAAACGTCTTCTTGTTTGCTTTAAGAAACTCGTTCCGTGTTCCTGCTACTTGAATGTGTCATGAACTAAAAATAATGCCTCCGGATGTCTAGGCACTATGGGTGCTTTTACTCCAGCAGAGGGTCTGAGCCATGCAAAAACTGCTACCGTACACAAAAACAAACTAAAACTTTTAGACTTGGTGTCCGTTATTTCAGAGACTGCGTTAAGGACAGTTCTACGCTTTTGGGTCAAAAGAATCTGCGTTAAAATTAAAACTAAGGGTGCGTTTCTTTGGGAAAATCCAAATCCAGATTCTTGTATCCAAAAACGGATTTTGCGTTTCTTTACCTAAATCCGAAAATGGATTAATCAGGGATTGGTGATCTGAAGAATCCACACTCCGAGTGGATACATCAGATCAAATCTAAATCCGAATTTTTAGCATTCATGATCCGTGCGTTTCTTTGGGGGACAGATCCGAAAATAGTACATCTGTCAAGTGGTCTTACATGCAGATTTACTGGTCTCGCCATATTTTCTCTCGATCTTGCGTGACAAAACATTCGATCATGAAAAAGAAAATTCAGGTGATTATTCCGTTCCGTATATTTGAAAAGTTTTCTCCAAAAGTACAAACAAAAGCATTGACACGTCAGGATAACTTCATTTGTGTACCATTTCTGTAATTCAGGGACCAGATTTTGCTAATTTTGAACGCAAATAGCGAGTTCACTTGAAGGTTGTTTATAAATTATTTGTATTCCATTCTAGTTGAATTCTAGGGCAGTACGAGAGAAATATCGTTCTGATATATATATTGTGTGCCTCCAGCCTGTCTTGTCATGACAAAATAATCCTTTTTCGGATTTTGCGTTTCTTTGGTGTCGAAGAATTCATATGATCTGGGATCACAAATCCGTTTTCTGATTCTCCCAAAGTAACGTATCCTAAGTACCTTTTCTCCAGGAAACCCAAAAGGAAGATATCAATGCGAGAACAAACCATAAATAGATTTAACGTTTAAGTTTTTCAAGAACTTGAAACAATTAACCAATTTTTTTTTCAACTTACAATCCATTTCCATCCAGGCCATCCGAAGCCAATAACTTTTATTGTTGGTTTCAGAAAGCAACTAGAATAGTTTAGGCAAAACTGAGTAATTATGTTTGGGTCTCCTTAAACCGACAGCTGACGTAAAACCTTCATTTGTTTGTCAAAAGTTTAATATTTTCTAGGTTTCATAAGTTTGTAGATTCATCGTCATTTGGGCCTGGTATGTTTGAGCTTCGTTCGAAAATTCCTCCATGGCCATGAAGTCTTCTAAAAAAGACTTTCAACCTTTTGATGCAAGTAATAACAATTATGTTTTGCATCATGCAACACGATGACCTTCTATTTTCTCTCAACCATATGCATCTACCAGTTGTCAATGCTTTTTTTTTCATTTTCATGATGACAAGCTTGATTAACTCATTTATTTTCAAGTTACCGCTAACTTTGAAATTTTTTAAAGACAATCAAAAGCGCCGACCGGGTTTAAAATCTCAAACAGAGATCACTGCTTATTTAATCGATCTCTGTGCACAGTTGAACTAAACAGATCATGCCCCAAAACTGGTCACATTAAAAATACTCTCAATTCTCTATCGAACCGGTTACCTAAATGTGATACTAACTTTTGCCGGAGCCTGTGAATAGGCTGTCATAGCTGGTGTCCTATTCCCCACATAGGAGCCTATTCACAGGCTATACATTTTAACTCTCTATACATGAAATGTTAATATGTCACCATTCTAATGAAAGCTATTCAGATTTGCCCTCTTGCGCTCCTGCCATGTTAATTATCGACATTTTCAAAATAAGTTGGTAGTTAATCCCAGTTTAAACTCGACCTGACTTGCCGATGCTGATTAGCGAACGATTCTTTCGAATATTTCTTTTCTTTCTCTCGATTCTTTCTTTCTTTCTTTTTGAACGATATCTTACGCCAACGATGAAGAGTAATTTTATTTCTACGGGTCCGGTAAAATTGACAACATGCAAGTTTATTGTCTTCATTTACATTCAGTTTACAGAAAATTTTTTTCTCGGTTTATATAACAGCTGAGTACAATTTTATTTATTTACAACAGAGATATTGAATAAAGTATAGTGAAAATTACAATGAGTTATTTCCATCCTAAACTAAACGCGTAGAGAATTCACGATAACCACAGTTAAAGTTTACAGAAAAATTTCAGTTCACAAGTAAGCCCCCTCCTTTCCCCAACCTCAAAAACGTTTGAAAATGTTTTTATATGAATAATTAACTAACCGTTCTAACCTAAACGCATAGAGAATTCACGATAACCACAGGAGTCGACGAAGAAGTGAAGAAATATCAAACTTCGCCAAGCTCACAGTTCTTGTAGAAATATTTAGCGCCTTCGCTTAGTGTAACACTTGAGTTTCACAAAAGCATATTATTTTTATCTTACCGGTTTTAAATTTATTCAAGAAATGTGGGAACAGGTGGCATTAGTAGACCCGTTTTGTTTTCTAATAACCAAGAGCTCTATATTGAAACCTGTTTTAAAATACGAGTACTGTTTGTCTGACGAGCCAATTGGAAATGTTTCTGATGGTTGTTTATCAATTCTTTTGTCAAGGTGGATACTGAGAAAGATAACGTAGCTTAAGTATCCTGGGATTTCGTGCATTCAGGGATATTTTTCGCGTTTTTATAACAGCTGATCGGAGTAGAATTTTACTTGTTTACCCAGAAATATTTATCAAAGTATATTGAAAATTGCAATGAGTTATTTTCCAGCAGTTTCAAGTTTTTCTTAAGGTTCCGGACAATCGATGGAAACAGCTAATTCATGTCTCGGTGTAACAGGTCTGGGGTATCGTAATAATAATAATAATAATAATAATAATAAACTTTATTAACGTGTCTTAAAATATCTAGCTTACACTAAAGTAAGCTAATTGGGGACACCTATCTATACCTATCTAAAGTAGTAAAAATATATAAAATATTACAATATATACAATATAAAATATAAAATATAATATCACATCAACCTATAGTGATAAAACCCCCAAATGTTCAGAAAATCAAAAGTCACTAATTACTACATAGAGGACAGTTGTGACATCCTTCCTCCAGTGACGCTTCGAGATTCTTTTTTCTAATAGTGTTCTTAAAACTATTTAACGAATTAGAATTTCTAATTTCTTTATCCAATTTGGACCAGAGCATCGGACCAAGGTACTTTATGCTATGTTTACCATAAGAAACGGTGTTATACCTAGGTATCACAAAATCACTGTTTCTCAAATTATACCTACTGTTATTCTTTTGAAACAGTTTTTGTATGCACAGAACTCTACCAGTCAAAACACGTAACTTCTGAAAACGTCCTGGTGAGGTTGAATCAAGGATGCCCATATTTTAACCGGGTAAGCTGACGTTTAGTCTTAACTGAAAAGACCATTAAATCATTAGTTTAATTTAGGTCCTCAAGATTTATATGAAATGAAAGTGGTTTCACTGCTCGAAGCACATGTTGTATGTGAATTGCAGTTTTGTTGCTAGAAGGGTTCTGGCAGACTGGAAAACTTTCTAAAAATGTGAGACTACACCCGAGGGGTCCATCGACTTTCGTTTTTAAACCATTGGTTTGTCGCAAATTGAACATAAAATTTGAGCTTTGAAATTCATAAAATAACTGACATGTATGTGATCGTGGCCAAAAACAAAAACAGGTGTTTGTCTCAGAATAACTAATAAGCAGCTTATACTGTCCAGTTATGACGATAGTGTTACCCCGGCCGTTCTAGTGCATGCGACAGCGCATGCATTGATTAGCTTAGCACCAGGACCCTGCTGGCTTGTAGAAGGCTCCCTAAGTATATTTTAAACTTTATATATTGCATGATCAAATATATGATCGCGATTTCGGTGGGTAAAAATTTTAAATGCAATTTTTAAAAGTACAAACCACACACGTTCATGTTTATTTTTGTTAGTTTAAATAGTTTATTAGGTGTCATCTCAACGGCATTCTTCGCTTCAGGCCATATTGCTTCAACAAAGAAATGGCCAAACTATTTAAACCCATATATAGCTAATGGAAGGGTATTTTCAACGACCGTGAGTGATTAAGTAATACTGTGCGACCTCTCGAACCGAGGCCACCCAGACAAGACTTCGAGAGAATCTTGTTATGGATATCGAAGGTTGTCAACACATTTTTTTTTGTTCTCCATCTCATTGGCTAATTTGAAAAATTCTCTCAAAATTTTGTACCGGTGGCCTTTCTTCGTGTGGTTGCACTGTAATAGTTGCAGCAACAGATAATATTAATTGAATTAGCATCGTCAAACTTCAAATAATTACAAAGGGAAAATATTTACAAATTTTTACTGTATTCAATGCTCGTCAAGTGGAAATTTTTAGCAGCTAATAAATTCCTGTTAATTCTTAGGAGCGATTATGCCTGCTGCATTCGTTGAATGGAGAGTATTTTTATAAAAGCTAAGCTACAAGACAATTTTTTATTTAACTTATTTTATTTTTTATTTATTTATTTTTTGAGGGCCACAGATTTAGCACTAAATCTGTAGCTATGTTACACATATGTATTAAGTAAACTTAAATATGTCACACGTATGCTACACCTTAGTCATGCCTTGTAAAAACAAGCTTGTTTCCCATACGCAAATCCGCAAAATAGTTCACAGCTTACATTATACGTGAAATAGTTCTAGTGGTTATGTTGTATATGAATACAAGTTTGCAATTTTTACTTCTAAAACTCTCTGATGAAGTCTGGTATAGTCGGACGGAACACGTAGGAGAAAGAACAAGTTTTACAATTTGAGTTTGCACAGTGCTGCTCACTAGTTTAGCTGATCAAAGATGCTCTCAATGGGGTTAAAGGGGCAATGTCAACCATTAAAAAAGGGAAATGCTTGTCTTCAACCGTTAATGGGAGCAGATATTATTATAGTTCGTCAAACGGCCTCAAATCTTCGATTCAGGTCGTTCAGCAGCTCCACTAGCCCTTACAGAATGCCATTAAATGGTTATATAATCAGATCACAATAGATCAAGTTGAAATGTGTTGAACCTGACTTTAAGGTTTTTTTGGGGGGGAATTTGTAAGGCAAAATGATGACTTTGAAAGGTCTAATAACCCAAGAAGACAATACAATCCCCTACAAGAATAGAGTGGGCATCAAAATTCAAATCGCCAGAGGAATTTTTTCTAAACAGTTATAGGTGTCCACTCTCTTGACAATATTAAACGAGGCTAACCAGCGACAGGTAAACCTTGAATTACGGCAGTGTCACCTTCACATGCTCATCTAAGAGGAAGGACTAGACATTTGTTTCTTCTTGCAGCTCGATTCATTGTCCTGCCTTCAAGATGAAACTAGCTGCGATTACTTTAATCACAGGAGCACTGATTTGGAGTTGTGCCAGCAAGGGAAGTCCACCTCCGGGTCTTGTTTGCCCCCCTAGTCTCCCGGTCCGGCTATCGGTCCTTCATTCGCCTCCGCTTACCCTGCCACACCACGGTCAAGAGAAAGGCATACTTGGAGAATTCTTCTTTCATATTGTTAAAAAATGCTTCGTGGACAAATGCAATGTAACCAAGGATTCCTTCCAAGATACATTGTTCAACAGCACCCACAGTTTCTTGAAATCCATAGCAGACAACGAATCGGAAATAGCCTTCCCCATATCACGACCACTGAAGATGTGGCTGACTAGTGACAGCTATTCCGGGCCACCTTTGATATTTAAAGATTTCATTACATCCCCGGGATATTCGCTCATTATGGACGTGCAAACTTTCAACGACAAAGCCAACGACATCGTGATGAAAACCCTGATGACCAACACTTGGCCCATTATCGTGTTTACTATTCTCTTGGCTGGATATCCGGAATATGTGTGTGGATTCTGGTAAGATTTTTGTTCATTAAAATCCCACTTTGTATAGCTATCAATTGAAACGTTTAGTGAATAATTTCGGAATTTCATCACCTGAACACAAAACATCAAAAGAATGTGAACTTCTCTGCTCCTTCATCATCGCATGGATTATTACGTCGCCATCTCCCATGTACTGTACATCGATATCATTTAAGTTTCATTGACATAGCTTTATTATAGTTTCAAGGCTCATTTAACGCATAGAAAGCCCAGGTTCAATGGGTCAAAATTTAGTTTCCTGGTCAGTCACCATGCTAACAAACAATCCGGTTGAAAACCTTGGCTTCAAATCACGAAAGACAGGGAATATACAAAATATACAAATTAATCAACCAAAATCTTAAAAATAACCGGAATCGGAGCATCACACTGAACGGTCGCAAAACGGATATCGCTTTGTTGCAATTACTAGCAGTCAAGGACGTTTTTATTCTTTTTGCATTTTTTTATGTTTTAGGAAACATACTTCAATGAAGAAGAATTTCCCCGTTCGTTCACAAAAGGCTCGTACGAAGGCTTCTGGTGGGCTTTCGTTTCCATGACAACTGTCGGGTAAGGATGGTCCCATTTCCTGCAGTGGGTATAAAGATTTACATCTAAGATTCTTAGCCTGTTTATGTGGGTTGCTTTTAGAGTACCTAGAGACAATATCTAGTGATTTCCAAAGGAGGAAAAACTATCCTTAATCAATGCTTATACGAGGAAGGACAGTATGTGACTTTTCAAGTGTGAATCCATTTCCATCTTAGCAATCCTGAACCAAAGACACCTATCAATAGGTTCTGTTTGCGAGAATAGCAATTTTTAACAAAACTGGACCATTATTCTGAAGACCTGTATTGATTCCAATGTATTTTTTGGCTTTCAAACGCACTAAAATCAATGAGATTTTAAACCTGATTACTTTCTTCTTCATTAATTTTAGCTATGGTGACAAGACTCCAAAGTTCATTTTCGGGCGCGTGTTTGGCGTGTTTTGGATCTTGACTGGCCTGGTTGTCATAGCAATATTTACCGCCACCGCCACAAGTGCGCTCAGTGTATCTCCCAGCGACCTGGCAGCGGTAGAAGGAAAATCGGTAAATAAAAATCACTTACACTATGTGAAACCCTCGGATGTACAAGATGAATTGGGGGAATGGATTTTTTCAAGTCGATTAATTTTTTATCAGCACCTGCCGTTTTCAGTAGCTGTACGTATTCCTTTTACATATTTTGATACACGTTTCGTGAGAATCGGTTCCCATGGTTACAAAATATGACGTCATAAGTAGTAGGTGGTCAAGCTATTTTTGAATAAAAATGCATGTTTCCACCTTTTTTCAGTGAAGGAACCACAAAATATCAACAAAAAGCAGCAGTGTTTAATTATGTCGTATTCTAGGTGACTAGCATCAGCATTTTCAGTTTCCACCGGTTTTTGATCATTTCTCATTTGGAGTGAAAATGGTCGCCATCTTGGATGACGTCACAGGCCCCCAGCAGCGCCACAACCCATAATACATACCTCATATTGTAGAGCACATCACAGGCTATCTACCAAAGGTAAAATCTTTTCGAAATATTGAAGCACAACAAAATTCCAGGGAGGGTCCCATCAACTTCCCCCCCTTGTGCTACGGTAAGGGTGTGACTGTTTGTACGACCGAGGGTTATTTTTCCAGCCACGCTGTCAATTAAATTGAGAAAGGGGTGTCAAAGTTTGCTTGCCTTCAAGATTGGACCAATCGGAGCAATGTTTAGTAAAGTCGCCCGCAACTAGCATTGAACGTCTTAGACGTAAACGCCATCTGTTATAGACGGCGCAAACAAAATAATTTGGTGAAACACAGAAGTAATCAGTTTTCTCTGGTCAAAATATAACACCATACATGTAGGATGAAACTGAGAAGAGAGAAAAATTAAAATAAAGTTTCTACAGGAATTAAGAAAGCTGTTGCCATTGTCTTAGTTGGGACAGCGCGATTCGTTATGCTCATTAGACTACTTCCAAAGGGTCTTCATTGTGTTTTGGTATCAGTAAGCTGGGTTTAGCCTCCGACCCAGGTTTTCCTCTACTTTGTTTAAATAATTGGCACTTAATCTCGCTGGTATTAATTTAATCAATGAATTTTTCATTTAATTTCTTTTCTTTTTTCTTTTTTCTCTTTAGATTGGGGTGTTGAGAAACACATCAGCGGAATTAGAAGCAAAACAAAGAGGAGCTAATGTCACAGGTATTACTAAGTAGTATGAACTACACGCAGAAGAAAAGCTTGCAATCTGATTGGCAGTGTACAGCATTCCACCCTAGGTGTTACAGGTTAATCCCCTCCTTCCAGTCCTCAGCATCATCGTCATCATCATCGTCATCATCATGGTCAACATCGGTTGTGTGTGTAAGGGAGACATGTGTGTGTAAGAGAGGTCTTATTGGGCAAGAGAGGTTTAACTATGTATGTGGGGATACATGCATACAAATAGGTATGATACATAGGCAAAGCCACAAGTCACGACGATCAAAAGTAAAAATGTACTAATTAGAGAAAGCAATACAAAAGGATAAAGCCAAATAACAATTTATCCACCTGTGTTTAAATTTCACATGTCAATTTATTCCTTTAACAGCTTTCCCATCGGTCGAACGGCTGTTCAGTGAACTCAAGGCAGATAAGATAGACGGCGCTTTTATGGACAAATACAAAGCGGCCTACTACCTTTATCACGACTCTAAACTCAAGGTGTTTCAGAGTTTCTCGGCAAAAGTGAGGTATGACTTAGCCATTCTTAAATCCGATTTCTCTACAAAGTTGTTGGGCGACGATTCGTGCTTTGAAGAGCATATCGAAAGACTTGACGTGGATGAACTGCTCATGAAATACCTACAGCCGATCGCGGTGAGTTAACGGGAAGTAATACGTTTACAATTGCATCCTGTTAAGGGCCGATTTAGACGGTACGATTTTTCCTTAGGACTGTAGTATGCGACTTCCTCACGTCACGTTTACCACACGAATCGTGTCGTCTAAATCAGACGTACAACATCTTCACGACAGTTGCACAGTACACGAAAAATGTCGTAGGATTTTGAAACATGTTTTAAAACCCTACGACAGCCGAAGCCACAATCAAAATGTTAGAATGACGAGTTGTATACGATCTTTGCCTGACGCGAGCAGCGCGCGCTACAAAAGTCGCATAAGACAGTCGTAAGCAAAAGTCGTACCGTCTAATCGGCCCTTATTTTCTTTGAGGTCTGCACGTGATGAAAT
This sequence comes from Siderastrea siderea, assembly GCA_964030785.1. Classification (NCBI taxonomy): domain Eukaryota; kingdom Metazoa; phylum Cnidaria; class Anthozoa; order Scleractinia; family Rhizangiidae; genus Siderastrea; species Siderastrea siderea. Next base: position 15,712,282 of record OZ034978.1, on the reverse strand, counting down.
ATATTAAGGTGCAAGCATTCAAATGAGGCTACTGACCAGTACTTTCCTGTGGTGCTGTTTATTAATTTTGCTGTCAAGGTGATTCTAACGTTGAATCCGTGGATGAAATCTTAACCCTATTTTGCCTGGACCTTTTGAATTTCTGAGCCGGTGGGGGGGGGGGGGGGGGGGAGGCACAAAGTACATCAAAGTATATATAGATCTTGAAAATTATTAACGCTCTTGTGAAGAAATTTGGCATGCTTTTAGCACGTCATTAGCTTAACAGATTGGGCTTGTGACGTGTCAATCATGACCTCACAATTATGACCTCACAATGACGTATTAAACCAGCCATTTTGAATTTTGAGGCCGTCATCTTGAATCCCGACCTGCAGTCATACAGCTACATCGAAAAATCAAAATAAGCACCCAAAAGAAAAGGATTATCTTCTTCTTACAAACGAAGGGGGAAAAACTGAAAAAAAGACTGACATATGACAGAAATAGTCAAAATACACTCCTGAGTAGACGGTTGCTATAGAAACAGCAATCATCATAGACACGTCATTGGCACAGGAAAATTTTCTGTGATAAATTTTAGCAAAAGTACTTTCCCGTTGTGATTCTCTTGTCTTTACAATCTGATCCCATTGCTCGGTTGATCTGCGCCTGTTCTAAACCTCTATTTTCACTGGTCCCTGATAACCTACACCTCTGCTGTTTTCATGGTTAAGGCTATTGTTTACGTCTGTTATCTATTGTTTCATCAACCAATCATAGTACTCATTGCGAAAGGTGCAGATCGCTTCCCACCACAATAATTTGCTTCCTGAATTCCACCCTTATCAGAACCGCTAAATAGTCACTGTTCCTGGTGCTATGGATCCGCAAAAGCGTAAAACGTTACTGGAGCACAATGTTTTCGCGATAGCAGTCCTTGGCTGAGGAGGAGAATACTGAATGTACCAGACTGATACCTTGAAATACCCTAAATTGATTAAACCACAGCTAGTATGTCTATGGAAACCATATTTATGCTAGTTTCAGCTGGCACAAAAATTACTGAATTTTCACTGTCAAAGATACTATATACCCAATCCTGAGATGGCACAGTGGTATAGTTTCACCCTTATCTTTCTCTCCCAAGTGTGAGATCGTGTCTAAAAGTACACACGAGTGACCACAAGTGACCACGAATGACTACGAGTGACCACGAGTAGACCACGAGTGACCACGAGTGACCACGAGTGAGAATGCATCAAAATACTTTGTCATCATAACATCATTTTATCAAATAAACACTGTTTCACGGCAAACTGACCGTTTATTGAGACCTTTATACCTGGATTCGACATTTCCGCCATTTCTGACTGAATAAGGGAGGGGCTAAGGGACGGACAGGGAGGGGGGATGGGGGGGTACAAACTTCCCGCCACCCGCACCCTTTAATCTTGGTTCCCGCCACTTTTCTTAACTTTTTCTTCCCGCCCTTTATTCTGCCTGCCGTACACCTCCCTCACTCTTTTCTACCCGGAGTCTTAAATTCTGTCCACCTCCCTACCCCCCCCCCCCCCTTTCGAAGGCTACCAGTGACCAGGGGCGAAAAAAAAGAAAGAAAGAAGGTGAAAATGACAAATATAAAAATTAACAAAAAGGTTTTCTGTGAAAGTACATGATTTAAGGAACTATTTTAACGAGAACTGGCGGGGAACCGAGATTAAAGGGTGCGGGTGGTGGGAAGTTTGTAGCCCCCATCCCCCCTCCCCGTCTGTCCCTTAGCCCCTCCCCCATTCAGTCAGAAATGGCGGAAAAGTCGAATCCAGGTATTAAGTTGTCAAGAAACGGTCAGTTTGCCGTGAAATAACGATTATTTGATAAAATGATGTAAAGACGACGTCAGCATGACATCAGCAAAATATTTTGATGCATTCTCACTCGTGGTCACTCGTGGTCACTCGTGGTCACTCGTGGTCACTCGTGGTCTACTCGTGGTCACTCGTGGTCACTCGTGGTCACTCGTGGTCACTCGTGGTCACTCGTGGTCACTCGTGGTCACTCATGGTCACTCGTGGTCACTCGTGGTCACTCGTGGTCACTCGTGGTCACTCGTGGTCACTCGTGTGTACTTTTAGACACGATCCAAGTGTGACCAAGTGTATGTAGTCCGTAGGATTTCCTACCCTCTTCACCTTTTCATGTCTTACTATTTCTTTTCTTCCGAAGGCTTACAGTGAGGACACTGACTCCACAAGTCTCTTTTCTGGTAAATCAAAAGCTACTCAGCGCTTCCTGTTGGTTACTATGGGCGTTTTCCTTGGCCTTGTTTTACTCGGGGTCATAGCGGAACTTATGCACAGAAAACTGTGGAGGGACAAAGGTATGAGGGGCGAAGGTATGAATTAATTAATCAATTGGTCAGGTTGGTACTTTCATTCATTTATAAAATTCAAATAACTACTGAATGAGCTTTTTGCACAGAATAATGTAACTCCAGGTAAATGTTAGGTCCCGGCCAAACGTATTTACTTTTTTATCCTACATCGCTCAACACAGTTCAATTCGGCAAGTTAAATAATTTTGAATAATTGTTAATGGTGTTCAGCAAAGTTCTATTACCATCAAGCATTCCTACAACAAAGTTGTTCTTAACGATGTTCGGGATGGTGTTGAATATGTTTGACCGAGACTCTTATGAGCCGAAGCTGAAGACAGTGAAAGGCTGCCTAAACAGCCCAGTTGCCGAAAAAGAAACTGAAAACAATGATTGATTCACTTGAGTGCCGAAAGAGAAACCGAAAACAATGATTGATTCACTTGATTCAGCTGAATCATCGTTCTTCTCAAGCTGCAATGGTCCTTTTTTCGAGTTACGCTGATCATGAAGAACGTTGATTAAAAAGACTAAAGATGCAGTTCTGAGGGATGGAAGTAAAACACTCACAGATACTAGTGATTCAGTGCGTTGTTCCCTTTTAGGCCTTAGCGCCTGGTCACTAGTGAATATCAGCTACATGCAGATTACGAGCTTTTTCACAAGTAAATAATTCAACTGAAATGTTTGTCTTCAGCGGTACTTTTCAGAACACGAGGACCCAATAATTGGATAAAATACTATTTGCCAGTTTTGAAAGGGATGATCCATCCTTTCTAATTCTATTTTAATTCTATTTTAATTCTATTTTAGAGGAAACCGACATGAAGGGGGTTAGGGTCCAGCCCATCTCCGTCAAAGGCAACCTCAAAGAAGTCGAGGACAAACTGGGACAGTTGGTTCGAGAAGTCAGCAAACTGCAAGAACAACTAATAGTTATTTCATCTCAAGCTAACAGAACATTCAGTTCAGCAGGACAGAACTCATCCCGCATGTAACCGCCATGTAAACACGAGCAGCACCCTGCGTGGCAGATAAGGCTATACCTTGCGGTTTAACAGTACAGACATTTGCACCTTCATAACAAACAAACTGTTATACATTTTTTTTTCTAGCAAGCTGTGTTAGAGACTGAGCTCATCTCCGTCAATATGGCGGAGTTCCCTTAAGACTATTTTCCACGTGATCACCATGCAACGATAGCTGAAAAAAGTCATTTGGAAGCGTGACACGCAGCGATTCAGCGATCGAATAGGCTGCAGAGATTTGTATCGCAGTTTATCGCCTTGTCTCCACGTGTTCGGTGGCGTTCGCCGAGTTTTGTTAAATGCAACTGACCATCGATGACTATCACTAGCAGTCAATGATGTGGAAATCAGCTTTATGCTTTACAAGAGAGGATGATTGCCGGCTTGGCTTAGTTAATAGCGTGAAACTGTTGTATTTTCACCCAATTGAAACAAGTCATGACTTCGTTCATCACTACAAATAACAACGGTTTCATTCATGGTTTTGATTGTACTGTTATTGACCTCCTTCAAAATTAACAAACAAAAATTTGTCATCTTATTAGATTTGAATGATTTTGCCAAGGATGCCTTTCGAAAGTTTCATTACACAGCCTTTGAACGAACACTGATTTGCTTCGGACATCCTGTCCACTGGTATGGAAGTTTTCTCGATCCACTCATTCACTAATGGGTCATAGCTCTCAACTGTCCGCAGAGCTTCTTTTTCATGTGAGCCACCAAGTACATATATATATAGACTGTTCCATTTAGACAAATCATGCTTCCAAGTACACGAGGCAAATGTACACAAATGCCATTCATTTGTGGAAGTATTGTACACCTCACATGTTTTCATGTTTTGCCTGTCTTTCCCTCCAGCAACAAAAATCTTCTCCTGAACAGCAACACCAAAGAACTGGCCTCTTTCTTGTTGCATGTCTGCGATTTCCTCCCACTTGTTTTTAACCGTGTCGCATCTCTCAGCTTTTGAAACATGATCAGAAGACAATCCTGGTTGTCCCCCACCAAAAACATAGGCAAACAGCTACCAGCTGCTTTAACACATGAGCAAAATCTATAGCCTTGACGAGAAAAAGTTGGCTGCCACGAGTAGAACTCCACATCATATCTTTTAACAGTAGATAACTCACTCCTCGTATCGATCTCAATAGCATAGATTTGTCCTCTGACGACTGCCACTGAGTTTGTACTACAAGAGAAGTCCACGTTATAATAGTCGAATTTAATGAAGTCATTTTGTCCTCTGCTGCAAAGATTACTGACATTACTATCTTCACCCACCTTATTGAGGCAGTTCGTACAAAAGGCATGTCTTGAAGACACTTAATTTGTACTGACCACAGGGACTCAATTGCTTCTGTGCTGGTAATTGGAGAGTAAATTAAAAATAGATTTTTGTGATACACACGTTTTCTTTTGTCTCTTTGATATATTATCAACAGATTACAACAGAATTTGGTTTGGTTTTAGTGTAAGGTGTAAGCACAGCTGGCCGGCCTGAAAATCTTTCATTGGTTAACTGTGTTCTCTATAACATTTATTCAAAATGAGTTTGTTACAAAGCCACGTGATGTTCACTGTTAAGTATCCTTTATAATATAATTAGGCGTGGGTTTGCGTTTCTACTTGTTTACAACGACTTTTTATGCTTTCTATAGGATTTAAATTACCTTGGAAAAGGGTTAGTTGAGACGTGTTAATCACAACTCAATCTTTTTTTTAAGGCAGATGAACATATGTTATAGACAAATATTTTACTATTGAGGCGTAAGCACCATCGAGAAAATTGATTTTTTCTTTCTCTGAAAGTTTACTTGTCTTGAAACCCAAATCAATGTATATGTTGATAAAGGGCCGCCGTCTTCTAAAATGAAACTTTTTTGTTTCGGCTCAATAACTTTGGCTTCAACCTGAAGAGACCTGGCAACCTACGGCGACCACAATTACAGTTTTAGTTGTAGCCTAGAAAAGAAGTTTGTCTGTTTCGTCTTTGTAAACGGAGGCGCACTTTTCAGTCGACTTTTTCGTCTGCGCCTCCAGCAACCGTGCACCCTTTTCGAAAGATAAGTTTCATAAGATGTGAAATGTGAATTATAGAAAGATAAAATTTTTTTATCGTTTGCATTACCATTAAGTACGAAAAGGCAAAATGAGTATGAAACTGAAATTAAACTGATAGTGATAAAGCCTGCTTTAAAATAAGATTCAAATACACATGCATGTGTTAAGTTCACAAGGCCCTGCAGCAAGTCATGATACAAACTGATATCAATTTGTCTGCATCCCGGCATTGACCCTGTACATTGGCACCAAAGGCTAAGTTAAAATACTTTACTTAACCTTCGTTATATATATATATCCTTTCCCTTTCTTTTAAGCCGTTAATTCTCAAACAATCCGATATTTTGGAGCTGCAAGCAGCAATAGCTTAAATTAAAAAACCCTAGCAAACGTTTCAAGACATTTATGTCCTGTCGAGCTTCTTCTGTTAGAAGTTGAACAAGAAAGAAATTTCAAAAACTCAGGTTCAGTATGAATCAACACATACATCCGTTCACATAGAAAGCTTTCATCAAGGTTGAAATAAAAATTAAACTTAACATCATAAAGAAATTCACAGCACAGAAACAACGATGCAATTCGTCTTTTAAGTGAATTGTGATTTCCTACGGCGCTGTAAGGATATTGAGTTTCAGTAAACACTTTTTCTTTATCAAGGTACCGATTTCATTATATCTTAGCTCAAGAAAAAAGGTAGTCCCCTTCTTTAATCTAAACTGCATCTGCCAAATAAATTATCCTACGTAGGTTAAATACTACAATATATCTGGTAATTTACACACAACAGAAATTTTTTTGTAATTCCTGTGAGCTGAGTGGACTGATAAGTTAAATCAATTTCAGAGGATAGGCTAGCTTCATTAAAATGTCGCCTAGCCACCAAGAATATCTGAAGACCACAAATGTAGAAAGAAAGAAAAATTATACTCACAACCGAGTTCATTCAAATCGAAGACGCCACTTGCGAGAAGCGAAGTCAGGTGTTTCGCTGCAACGATTTCAGACCTTGATTATTAATTCACGTCAGGCCATTATTAATTTGTATGCCAACACCGCGCCAACGGGGCAAGCCAATGAAAGTAAAGCTTTCTAAGTTTCCAGTTCATCATGATTTAATCTTGCCGAAAACGTGGCCAGTGGTTTGTTCTTTGATCTCTTGCAGCTTCATCACAGCCTTGTATAAAGCGAAAAGTACCAGGGGGGGGGGGGGGGATAGAAGCGAGGCCTGGGACCGAGAAACGATGTTCTCACAACTTGCAAAGCGGTCCAGTCAAAACGTGGACAGCGGTGTTCGTCATAATAAATATTTCCGAACGACGATCAACTTATTTGAAATAGTTTTCAGAATTTATGTGTATTTTGTCGGGGGAAAGTAAGCGGTGAGCAGCTAATCTCTCATGGAACTTACTGTCAGTTTCGTACAAGAGAATATTCGATGGAAGCGACATCGATGAAGACGCTTCTGTTTTCGTACTGTCTTGTTTGTTGCAGTGGCGAGTGGATCAGCTGCGAGCTGTACGGCAGTCACGTTTCGCTTATTTATACTTGGAGAACAGGTTTGCGACAAACGTTTCAAAGTTGAATGCTAGAACTAGATAATTCAACGTAAATAAACTTCTCACCGAGAGAAAGCGCTTGAACTATTCAGGATTTTATTTCTTGTACTCCGCGACGTAATTTTGGTCTTTGTCTATCGCTGAACTGATGCATGTGATAAATAAAAATACTGTCAATGTTTATTTTTACATCTCATTCTGTAACGAATTGATAGCATGAGATGAGACAGTTATGGCTGTACTCGGTTTGCATGTTTTCCTCCAGCGTGGTCTAAATAAATTGCAACGGGAAATGTGCCATAAAACATCGATGGAAATAAATTCAATCAAAACTGCTATAACCTAATGCATGGAAACAATACCTACGCACAAAATACGACCTTTATTGTCAATAATCCAGTTATGTGTTAACAAGATCATTTCACAGTTCAGTACTTTGAACCCGATCCCACTTTTTAACCCAGCTTCAGAAAATTCTATCTCATTCTATACAGTTGATCAGCACAGACTGGATTGATCGAAGCGCTACTGTTCTACTTTGCGACTAAAAAAACTCCGTGAGTAAACTTTTGTCTGCATAAGAAGCAAAATGCACGAAAATATGATAAAAGTGTAAAATACGATCAATTCGTCAATTACCTAAACGAAGGGACAAAACGGAATCCGCCGCCTTTGGCCGCCATAATTTTTCCCTTCAGCGTCCGAGTTCCGTTGGAACATGCAACATCTGCGCACGCGTAGGAGGCATGTCCGCTGACCAGAACCTCACAGATTGCTTTGCAAGTTGTGAGAACATCGTTTGGATTTCATTTAAGAGAATGGATGGGAAGTTGCTTCCCCCCCCCCCCCCCTGAAAAGTACCGTGATAAAAAAGTCGCCTCGGAGACAAAATCATGCCTCCAGTCTTTTGGGAAACCCTGTTCTGTAGACCTTCGTTGACATTATTATTCACAATTTAAACAGTGAAATCTCCTTGGGCATGTTGCTAGAAACTGAATTTAAATTTGGAACATACTATAACATTTTTTCTCCAATTAATTTCTAGTCAAACGCACATTCTTAAGATACAAACACTGACAAAAATAGAGATAGATTGTCACCTTTTGCCTGAAAAATACCCAAAAAAAATTCACAAGCGTCACAGTTCATCCTCCGAAGGTCTGTGGTAACATCTTTAAAATCAAACTTTCTCTCAGCAGCAGGCCTTTTACAAATTTATTTTGTCAAAGATAAATTCAAATTATAGACTAAAGAAAAACTAATACAACTAAGAGATGTAACCTAAGGCGATAATGGCACGAATGCAAAAATTTAAAATAGAGCTCTGTAGGACAAGAAATATCAATCTCTGGGGTAACATTAAATTGCACCTTTAAAATCAAAAATTCTCCCAGCAGCAGGCCTTTTTGATAGTTATCTTGATGGGGATATATATTCGAATTATAGACTGAAGAAAAGACTAATACAATATTGGGATGCAATCTAAGGTCAAAATGCCGCGCATGAGAAATGAAATTACAAGTAGAGCTCAAGAGGACAGGAAATGTCATTGTCATCGAAATCAAAGCAAACTAAAAAAGAATTATGAAATAAAGCAAAAGTAAAGCACATGAAGTTCTGCTTTAATGTCAGCTGTCGATGAAACTGAAGGGGACCAATCTGAAAGGGGATTCAAACATTTTAATTTGTCGCTCTTGTGACCGCCGTTTTCATTCACCCCTTCCTACCCAGGAAGAAAAATATCAGCCAAAAACAGTTCTCTAGGAAAACACCGATCAGTAGCTTTCATTTCAATTAAGTCACTCTTGACTAAGTCGCCTAACGAATCAAAATTCAAAAAAGGAACTTTTAAAAGCTTCATGAGAAGGGACTGTTCGATAGCTTTCATTTCAAAAGTTGCACGTCTACGGATTTCATGTACAGACGAAACGATAGAACTTAGCCACTTTGTACAGCATTCTATACTGAATCACAGCACAGTACAGTGCTCAACAGCTTTCATTTTTTTATTTATTTATTTGTTTGTTTGTTTGTACGGCCACAATCTTGAGATTTTATCTAGAGAGTCAAACGTTAGAATCATCTTCACCAGTCTAATGACCCAAAACAGAATTACAAACACCTACTTTAAATAAGGTTTGAGTCTGAAAACTAGAGGTAACGAGTATTTCTCAGGCTAAAAACAAACATAACCAGCCATTAAAACAGGCAAAAAGCACAAAAGGTACAACACAAATTAATACTAACTGAAAAACCTCAGATCGGACTTGAACATTGTGCTTCTGTTTTCCTTTGCTGGAGTGAATAATTATGCAGATATTTTAATCCTCGTTGGCGTCTTGTGAGTTTTCTTTTTTTCCTTTTTCATCTGCTCACGTCAGTAGTGAATTTACTGTGTTTGTTATTTGTTCTATTTTCCTTTGCCTCCTGGATGATCTGCCTATGTCGAACACCAAAAGTTTTTTTCTTCAATTCTGGCTGGTGGTTGGATTGAAAACAAGGTAACTTAATTTGAGAAAGAAAAAAAGTGTGTCCCGCGTTTTAACATAACTATTACAGTCTCAATAACGTACCTCTTGCCCGCCCTTGAAGATTATCACCGCGACTTCTGACCACACAAAAAATTCAACTCACGGCAGTCGAAAAATAATAGCTTTAAACTTATGACTTTGATCTAAGCATCTAATTGTGAATAGGATTGAAGATCATAAGAAACCCAGCAACAGTAATTGTAATTCTGTAGAACAGTAGGCGGCAGATGACAGGAGACTATTAGCAAGTAAACATGAGCAACGATGGCAAAGATGAAAATAAATCACAATATCGACAGATATAGGCTGCATAGGTTCGTTGCTCACCTATCCAATCTTGCCACATTCGCTAGAAACATTTCGTAAAAAATTCTTGGTTAAACAACTTTTTACCTGAAGAAGTTTTGGGTAGTCGGTTCATTGCTGTTTTCTTCTTTTATTTCATGAATTTTAGGGAACGACTCCACTTTTAACGTGCATAATTTTCAGTGATCAAATACGCGGTGACATTGCTTCATTAATTTTAAGCATAATTAGCTGCAAAATCTACAGCGCATCGCATTTTAACAAGAGGAATATTCAATTAATGGGAACGCCTTAAAGGCAAGCATATACTACTTTCAAACACCCTTTTTTATAATTGCGACGCTCGAAAAACTTGTTTATTTTTATTCGGAATGCCACTAGAAAACAGCAACATGTGAAACCGTATAGTACTGTTTTTGAGCCGTGCAGTAGATAATTCTCGTATCACCTGCTCTCTTCGTTCAAATTAAGAAACCCTCACACTATGGTCGTGCAAAATACTATATAATGAAGATAGATTTTAATAACGCTGTGCGACGGAAAATATATTCGGTATAAGGGTTTAAAGACCAGTTCTATAACGATGTATGAGTTGTTCTTCAAATATATATATATATCTATATATATATATATATATATACACCTGTTTTCAAAAACATTGCAACTTTAAAAATATATATACATATATATTTACCTTTTGTTTTCATATTTATTCTTTTGTTTTCGCGTTGTGAAGACAAAAGATGAATATATGTATATATATTTTTCAAGTTGCAATGTTTTTGAAAACGGGTGTATATATATATATATATATATATATATATATATATATATATATATATGTATATGAAATTGCTTGGAAGAAAAGTTTGAAAACAACTGTTAACAAACATTGAGTTGTAGAAAGGAAAGAACTTTTCAAATTACGAGAAACAGGTTGACTTGCATATAATTTACCATAAATTTGAACTTATATTTAATAGTGTGTTGGAGACAAAAGGGACATTCAAAGGTTAAAAAACCTTACCTTCAGTTGAAAATGGCTGACGTTTAAACTAATGAGAAGAATGCGATGTTTATGGGATATTGTTACATTGTACAACTCGGCGTTCTCTCTGGTCCACACTGCTGTTACGTTTGCAACCGTCAAATACCTTAATTGAAGACAAACGGTGAATCAATATTTTGTTGCATCAACCTTCAAAGGACGAAGGCGGTGAACCGTTTTCATTTCAAGTTCAAAATACGAATTCTCCAAGCTAATGTCATTCAAATATACTAATGCTCATTTGTACACTGTGGTGTTCTATGTGGCCAAACCCTTTTGTGTCTACTGTCTTATTATTTATACCTGTCTGAAGGAAGAGATCTTTGTTGACTGCTCCTTTAGGTTTAATAAATATTTCTTCCTTGAGATACGTGCTCCTAATTAATTAACTTTTTTTAGATCTGTAGGTTGTGCTTATCGTGATGCAATCAGAAACAAGGTGTAGCGAATGTATTATTCTTCTGTTCAGCTTTCTCTTCACTGCATCCCTTTTTGGCGACAGTATAGCGTAAATTAAAGTAGCTGGGTTTTCTTATCTGCAAGCAGTTGTCATTTCATCTTCCTCTCGGGAACATTATTATAAATATAGTTCTCTATCTTTTAAAGAGAGCTGTATTTGTCAGTTGAAAGCATTATATATAGTTAATTTTACTTTAGTTAGGTACCTAGAGTAATTCTTATCAAATATGACGCACAGGAAACAGCTATTTTATGACATGAATCACCGTCAGAAATTTCAATCCAGTGTGTAAGCAGTTATTAAAAAAAAAGCGTTCGTTCCTTACTCATAAAGGGATGAACAAACGTCTAAAAGCCTTTGAATTGCCACGTTTCAACTGCAAACTGAAGAGAGGTTATTTATCACGACGTAAGTAAGGAATCCAAGGTCAGTTTTGCGACGAGTTGGAATGAACACGCAAAGCCTAATTTTTATTTTTATTTTTGATATAACGGACTTTTTTAAAGCAAGCTTTTAACCGGATCCAACAAGGATGAAATTTTTTGTGGATGAAATCCTGTGTAGGTAACTAAAAACAATGAATTAAATCTCTTGAACAGAAAATTCATGTGTTCATTCGGCTGTACGTTAATGCTTTACAAAAGATTAATTTTTTTGCAAAGTTTCTTGGGATTCAGTTCCTAGGGTTCCGAAATATGACGTCACAAGTGAGACGAAGCTAAAGCCATTTTTGTAAAAAAAAAAACGTTTGGAAAAAAATACTGTTAAAAAGCAGAATGTGCTTAATTATATTGTATTGTACGTTTCTAGCACGAAAAATAACAGTTACCGCCTTCCTGGATAAATTCAATTATTTTGGATCGACGTGACAGGTTTCCAGCAACGCCACAACTCACCGTAGTTACCTCATCTTGAAGAGCACTTTACAGGCTATAGCTATCTTTTAAACGTAAATCTTTCAAGATATTGGATTCTTTCCATTGTGCCAAATTTCCGGAAATTTAGGTCGAAACACAAGTGGAACGCTTTGGTCCAGGCGGAAATTTTCCGGAAAAAGTGGTCCACCTCCAGAGGTGTTCCTCTTTGACCGGTCGGTCCGGTCCGACCGAAACTTGCCGTTCCATTGTCAAACATTCTCTTTTCCAGTCCCACTTCACTGAGAAGTAACCGAAATTTCAGTCGAAGCTAAATGGGACGCTTCGGTTTTGTTGGAAATTTTGTTTCTATCGAACAATGTTCCATTTTCCCTTAGTTAATTAGTTCCACTGGTCTCTGACCAGTGAGACAGGCATAATGGGAGAATGAAGCCTTAAAATAATATATTCAAGGTGCCTGCTTAATTCAGCTATATTCAGTATCTTAATCTATAAACTAGTATCTTCAGAATCAGGAAGATCATTTAAAACTGAAAGGTTTTTCCGATGTGGTGATGTGGGTTTAACACCGAGGTTACCCGCTGTTGTCAGACGTTGTCGCTTGTTGAAGTGTTAACAGTAAGAGACTAAAAAAAAAGAATGGTTAGACTGGGAAAGAGGGAAGATTGAGGATAATTGGGAGAAGAAACGAAACTTTTCTTTAGCAAAATGAAAACCTCAAAATGATGTTTAACTGAGCTAGAAAAAACGTAAAAGAGATGTCAGATAATAAACCACAAGAGAACAAAGATGGATAAGACGAAGAGGAAGCCTGAGACGAATTATTGCGCAGGAAGGCGAAACATTTTAGCGAGTTTCGTTCCAAATCCGTTTACCTTAACTTGTACTTCGGTTTCCTCTCTGAGATTTACTTAGCAAAAATGTTTTAGTTTCTTTGTTTGTTATTATAATGTAGATTTTACGTCTTAAAGTTTTGTAAGAAGGAATGTCTCGGATACTGATTGTTATCGACTTTTGTTGAGCAAACTTGAAATGGTAACTACATTGCGTTGATTTCAAAAGTACTCATTTGTTAGCTTGTGGAAATTTAAGGATATTGGAAAAGATGAAAGGAAATATTTCTCTCAATAAATTTTTAAACGGAAAGGATAACCTTCATACTGTATTAACCTCTTGTTGTTCAAAACTATTTAAAGGGAACTTAAAATAACTACAGGTTCTCTATGGCGTAATGATTACGCACTAGAAAGAAAAAAAATGTTGTCAATTTTAGAGCACGTTTTGAGGTACTTACCGAATGAAGCGTTCTTTTCGCTTTTCAGGAGCTGGCTGCAACCTCAAAACTGACACGAAACGAAAACTGTCTTCGGTTAATAAATAATCAAGCTTTTATTTTCTTTGCCTACGGGCACCGCCATATCTAGCTGCTAATCTTTTTTATGAAATATCCTTTATTAAAATCACCTTCTTTTCGCAAAGATAACGAGAAAAGCTGTTAAAATTAACTTAAGAAAAAGGAAAGAAGAAAGCTAATCAAATCGTACAAAAGCTTTTCTCCTGCAAAGAAGGCGTTAATTGACAACCGCCCGTCAAGGATTATAAAAAAGCATTGTTTTATTTTTACAACAAACTTCAAGTAAGGTAGTTCTGCTTACAACGTTTATGAAATATATGTCTTTATTACTTTCTGTTTAAATTCGGGGGACGAATTTAAAATGCAACTAAAAACAGTTATTAAAATCTAGTAAGCCGGTTTTCATGACTCCTATAATTATTCACCGAACAATGTGTAAGACACCCGGATCGCTTTTAGTTGTTAGTATTATTATTTTGTGTTACTTATCAGACAAAGAAAAGCAATCGCAAGATATGAAAAGGCATCTTTGGTTGGGTTAACTTTGTATTATCGGGTTAAATTTCGAACAGTGGGAAATAAATTGCTATTTTAGTTGGATTTCTATACTTTTGTAATAAAAATAACTTTAGAATACTTTTTGGAGATCGAAACGTGTCAGTGAAAAAAATGATCAGTTTGTCCTTAGCGTGAGTTTTTAGTAGAAACAATTATTCTAAGTGAGGTGCAAACAATGTCCGTGTATGTCGAAGTCAGTTCACGGACTAAAACCGGCGAGCTGATTTTCATTATTTATCGAGGAAACCACAGAATGAAAGCCTGCAGAATACTTTTAGTTGTTTATCACACAGTAATTTTTTTTTCCTGCCAGTACTTGACTTCTGATTAAAAAAAAGCACACAGTTAAAGACAAAAATTATGTTCTGCTTCGGCCGGCTGCATGTTTCTGTTGCTTATGAGCTACATTTCTAAGAGTAATTAATTAATCTTCCTTTGGGGTATTTTTTGCGGGTAAAGATGAATATCCATGAGCAACCCTATTGCGTTCCTAAAAACTTCTGTCGTGAATAAATTAGTTTCCAAAGCCACCATTTTCCATGTTTTCTATCAAATTTACTTGCTCATTGTTGTATATATGATATCAATTGTTAGTTAGGAGAACTTTCCTTAATAAAATATCAATCAAGAGTCTTTTGAGTATTTATTGACATTATAAATTGGACTCTTGAAAACAAAAGGTTTAATGTCAACCTTGAAAATGACAGTTACCAAATGTGTGGGGCAAAATGACTTTGTGTGTCTTTTAAAACACAAAATATTTAACTTCAGAATGAAAGCAGAGTTTCTAGATGGCAAAGCAGACTCCTTTATATTACAAGGCAACTGCATAAGTTCCTGAAATTAATAGCTGATTGCGTGGAGTTTGGATAGAGGTGAAATTTATATACATATGCATGGCCATTCGAACATTGCCCGTCATTCTTCGAGTGCCTAGGTTTCTTGAGTGATTTATGCTGTTTGTTGCATTTTACCCGAAATTCTAAAAGTACGGAGTTTTTTTACTGATACTGTAGAAAAGTGACAGAATTAAACAACTGGCTGCTTTTCGCTAAACATTGTGCATGTTTCACCGAAAATCTGTGTTAAAACAAACATTTTAACTAAAATCTTAACAAATTTATTGTGTCCGCAAGTAATGAGACACTGATAGCTCTTAAGTTAGGGGAAGGAATGGGGAAGGGTTGAAATTCTGTCGTTAAGCATATGTTTGGCCTTTTAGGGGCATAGCATTATTTGTTTTAACATCACTTTACACAATTTATGATGATAAGCTCAAAATTGCGACCTACTGAAAGCAATATGAAATGATTACTTGAAAATCAGCCCATTTCATTCAACTCAGGTTTCACTATGCAGGTTTTATCTTTTTTAATAGCGACGTTGGTGTTCACAATTTACGTGAGCAAACCGGTTTGACTGTGTAAACAGCACGCCAAATCTCTAATTGGAAATTTTGTTTGGGATTTGTCCTATTCATATTCACCAAAATTTACCCGGTAAGCCTGGAACCAAGCTGAGTAACCACGCATACGGGTCAAAGTTGGCGGACGACCTGGAACTGATAGCAAGAAATAAATGGAACGAACAATTTCCATTCGGAAACTGGCCTGTTTGGGAATTTTTGACTACCTTTCGAAAAATCCAGTTTATCCTGTTCCGTTTGTATTCCAAACGAAATCTTCGGAATTTTGAAGTAAATGGTAAACAACCGTTATCCCAACTTTGTTGAGCGCAAGATCGCAGTTACACTGAATCTGCAAAAAAAGAATTTTAACTTGCTGTCGTCTTAAAAGTTCTCAGATAACGCCTTTCCTTTGCATGCCAAAAAACAGTTCACCTACCTTGTATTCTGGACGGGGATATGACTACGAGAAAAAAATCATCTATTGCAAATTCAACTTTACAGGTTTTGGGTCATCTTTGTGTTGAACAAAATGTTTTCATTCCTTCCTTCATTCATTCATTCATTCATTCATTCATTCATTCCTTCCTTCCTTCCTTCCTTCCTTCCTTCCTTCATTCTTTCATTCATTCATTCATTCATTCATTCATTCATTCATTCATTCATTCCTTCCTTCCTTCCTTCCTTCCTTCCTTCATTCATTCATTCATTCATTCATTCATTCATTCATTCATTCATTCATTCATTCATTCATTCATTCTTTCATTCATTCATTCATTCATTAATTCATTCATTCATTTGTTCGTTCGTTCATTCATTCATTCATCCAGGCTGTGGCGAAAAATCAACGATGGGTGAAACTGGCTAATTTTCAAGCCATTTCAAGGGTCCCTTGATCCCTGTGACCTGAAGTTAACAAATACAAAATGTAACATAATTTTTACTTTAAACGCGTGATTGCCAATTTCTATGTTTATATTCATATCTGCATGATCAATCGGCCACCATTTTTAACAAAGACAAACTCAGCGGTGTGAATTGCCTCCGACTCACGTCATGGATTGTGACCATGGTATATCGTATTTGCTAGTGAATTATTTACTGGTATTTTTAAGATGATGCTTGAAAAACATAAACACTTTCCCACTATGACGAGGTGACGTAATCGGTAATATTACAGACATTGGTATGAGATTTTAAGAAAGCTTTTTCCCAAATTAAGTTGCCTGCTACATATATAGGCAAAGACAACCCGCTGGGTAAAAGGTAAATAATATGAAATACAAACAATTTAACTCGTACATTTTATCTGTTTTCTATTTCTTTGAGTCAAAGAACGAACTGCTTTAAAAATTGTAGTTTCCTGTACTTAAAACATTACAGCGATGACAGGGGACGAAAACTATACAGTAAAACATAATCTGGCAATAAAATTTAAAATCTTTTATGTAATTCGAAGCGCTCATTTCTATTCCTACTACATGACGTAGCAGTTTATTTTTGCTGTCGTGGTGATTGGGATTTTTAACTGAAATCCCATTTCATATCCATCCTCAGTACTTTTCGTGCTCACAACTCACTGAATTATGCAGATCACCAGCCGGCCTTTTACATTTAAAGAAATTGAAAAATTAATATTTTTTGCTGAATGAATACAAACAGTTAGACTTTCACATTGACAATAAAAGGAAGTCAAAAACTGTGACAGCCCCAGCTTGTCTCCGGTTGCTTTTAAGACAGAACTTGCTCAAGCGATTACTTTCACGATCATATCTGAGTTTGAAGGAATCCGGCGTTACTTAAAGCGTTGAAACGTTGCCATAGCAGTCAAAAATATCAAGCATATCCAAGAGTCACAACAACATCGATTTGAATAACGCCCCATGCTGTTTGCATCACAATATAAAATTGAATTTTGCAACGGGATGCTTAGTTCGTCTGCGAAGGTTTAATCGCACTCTCACCGCACCGCAGGTAAGAAGAAATAAGCAGATATGACATAATCTTCTTTCAAATATCTTGTTTAAGAGACAAATCGAACTTTTGTCGAATCACTAAATCGCGTCCGAGATAAAGGTTAGACCAATTTGTTTTGATTGTTTTCAGCGTATATTTTGCTCTGTTGTTTGAGAAATGAGATGTTGCAACTGACATCTGTTCTGAATCATGCCAAATTTAGATTAAAATATGGGCAAAGTTCAGGAAGATGCAAAGAACGTAATATAGGGAAAAACTCAAGGGTAACATTTTAAAGTTTTTAAGCTTTTTTTTTTTTTAACAGGATGCAAAAGCACCTAAATTTGCCTTAATTAATGACATCCGTTTCCGAAATTATTGTATAAGCCTTTGCAGGACTGTCAATTGTGTTAAACAGGCCTTCTGGCTAAGTACACTATATATGGTTCAATTATATTAAAGACAGCTGAAGTTACCGATGAAAAAATGAATTTTTCAGTAAACTTAGGGTCAACCAATCATGATGCATTAACGTTGGTCCTTATCACGTAACTTTAAGTGAAAAAAATACGGGATAACTGAACTTTTTCAAAAACATGTAATATGGCCGAGCTTTGTTAAACTCAAGACAAAAATGTGTACGTGTAATATGGAGGTTTTTTTAACTCAGATGAATTAAAACGTTTTCTTGTTTGCTTTAAGAAACTCGTTCCCTGTTCCTGCTACTTGAATGTGTCATGAACTAAAAATAACTGCCTCCGGATGTCTAGGCACTATGGGTGCTTTTACTCCAGCAGAGGGTCTGAGCCATGCAAAAACTGCTACCGTACACAAAAACGAACTAAAACTTTTAGACTTGGTGTCCGTTATTTCAGAGACTGCGTTAAGGACAGTTCTACGCTTTTGGGTCAAAAGAATCTGCGTTAAAATTAAAACTAAGGGTGCGTTTCTTTGGGAAAATCCAAATCCGGATTCTTGTATCCAAAAACGGATTTTGCGTTTCTTTATCTAAATCCGAAAATGGATTAATCAGGGATTAGTGATCTGAAGAATCCACACTCCGAGTGGATACATCAGATCAAATCTAAATCCGAATTTTTAGCATTCATGATCCGTGCGTTTCTTTGGGGGACAGATCCGAAAATAGTACATCTGTCAAGTGGTCTTACGTGCAAATTTACTGGTCTCGCCATTTTCTCTCTCGATCTTGCGTGACAAAACATTCGATCATGAAAAAGAAAATTCAGGTGATTATTCCGTTCCGTATATTTGAAAAGTTTTCTCCAAAAGTACAAACAAAAGCATTGACACGTCAAAATAACTTCATTTGTGTACCATTTCTGTAATTCAGGGACCTGATTTTGCTAATAATTTTGAACGCAAGTAGCGAGTTCACTTGAAGGTTGTTTATAAATTATTTGTATTCCATTCTAGTTGAATTCTAGGGCAGTACGAGAGAAATATCGTTCTGATATATATATATTGTGTGCTTCCAGCCTGTCTTGTCATGACAAAATAATCCTTTTTCGGATTTTGCGTTTCTTTGGTGTCGAAGAATCCATATGATCTGGGATCACAAATCCGTTTTCGGATTCTCCCAAAGAAAC
The DNA here is from genome assembly GCA_964030785.1 of Siderastrea siderea. Lineage (NCBI taxonomy): Eukaryota > Metazoa > Cnidaria > Anthozoa > Scleractinia > Rhizangiidae > Siderastrea > Siderastrea siderea. Next base: position 15,693,181 of record OZ034978.1, on the reverse strand, counting down.
GCACCTTAAGTTCGGAAGATATCAATGCGAGAACAAACCATAAATAGATTTAACGTTTAATTTTTTCAAGAACTTAAAACAATTAACCAATTTTTTTTTCAACTTACAATCCATTTCCATCCAGGCCATCCGAAGCCAATAACTTTTATTGTTGGTTTCAGAAAACAACTAGAATAGTTTTAGGCAAAACTCAGTCCTTATGTTTGGGCCTCCTTAAAACGACAGGTGACGTAACACCTTTATTTGTTTGTTAAAAGTTTAATATTTTCTAGGTTTTATAAGTTTGTAGATTCATCGTCATTTGGGCCTGATATGTTTGAGCTTCGTTCGAAAATTCCTCCATGGCCATGAAATCTTCTAAAAAAGTCTTTCAACCTTTTGATGCAAGTAATAACAATTATGTTTTGCATCATGCAACACGATGACCTTCTATTTTCTCTCAACCATATACATCTACCAGTTGTCAATGCTTCCTCTTGCAAGAGGAAATTACAGTTTGGTCCCACTTTTTTTTTTTTTTCATTTTCATGATGACAATCTTGATTAACTCATTTATTTTCAAGTTACCGCTAACTTTGAAATTTTTTAAAGACAATCAAAAGTGCCGGCCTGGTTTAAAATCTCAAACAGATATCACTGCTTATTTAATCGATCCCTGTGCACAGTTGAACTAAACAGATCATGCCCCAAAACTGGTCACATTAAAAATACTCTCAATTCTCGATCGAACCGGTTACCTAAATGTGATACTAACTTTTGCCGGAACCTGTGAATAGGCTGTCATAGCTGGTGTCCTATTTCCCACATAGGAGCCTATTCACAAGCTATACATTTTAACTCTCTACACATGAACTGTTAATATGTCACCATTCTAATGAAAGCTATTCAGATTTGCCCTCTTGCGGCCCTGCCATGTTAATTATCGACATTTTCAAAATAAGTTGGTAGTTAATCCCAGTTTAAACTCGACCTGACTTGCCGATACTGATGAGCGAACGATTCTTTCGAATATTCCTTTTCTTTCTCTCGATTCTTTCTTTCTTTCTTTTTGAACGATATCTTTCGCCAACGATGAAGAGTAATTTTATTTCCACGTAAAATTGACAACATGCAAGTTTATTGTCTTCATTTATATTCAGTTTACAGAAAAATTCTTTCTCGGTTTTTATAACAGCTGAGTACAATTTTATTTGTTTACAACAGAGATATTGAACAAAGTATAGTGAAAATTACAATGAGTTATTTCCATCCTAAACTAAATGCATAGAGAATTCACGATAACCACAGTTTAAGTTTACAGAAAAATTTCAGTTCACAAGGAAGCCCCCTCCTTTCCTCAACCTCAAAAACGTTTGAAAATGTTTTTATATGAATAATTAACTAACCATTCTAACCTAAACGCATAGAGAATTCACGATAACAACAGGAGTCGACGAAGAAGTGAAGAAATATCAAACTTCGCCAAACTCACAGTTCTTGTAGAAATATTTAGCACTTCGCTTAGCGTAACACTTGAGTTTCACAAAAGCATATTATTTTTATCTTACCGGTTTTAAATTTATTCAAGAAATGTGGGAACAGGTGGCATTAGTAGACCCGTTTTGTTTTCTAATCACCAAGAGCTCTATATTGAAACCTGTTTTAAAATGCGAGTACTATTTGTCTGACAAGCCAACTGGAAATGTTTCTGATGGTACGGTTGTTTATCAATTCTTTTGTCAAGGTGGATACTGAGAAAGATAACATAGCTTAAGTATCCTGGGATTTCGTGCATTCAGGGATATTTTTCGCGTTTTTATAACAGCTGAGTAGAATTTTACTTGTTTACGCAGAAATATTTATCAAAGTATATTGAAAATTGCAATGAGTTATTTTCCAGCAGTTTCAAGTTTTTCTTAAGGTTCCGGACAATCGATGGAAACAGCTAATTCATGTCTCGGTGTAACAGGTCTGGGGTATCGTTTTTATATGCACAGAACTCTACCAGTCAAAACACGTAACTTCTGAAAACGTCCTGGTGAGGTTGAATCAAGGATGCCAATCTTTTAACCGGGTAAGCTGACGTTTAGTCTTAACTGAAAAGACCATTAAATCATTAGTTTAATTCAAGTCCTCAAGATTTATATGAAATGAGGTTTCACTGCTCGAAGCACATGTTGTATGTGAATTGCAGTTTTGTTGCTAGAAGGGTTCTGGCAGACTGGAAAACTTTCTAAAAATGTGAGACTACACAAACTTTCTAAAAATGTGAGACTACACAAAACACAGCTTTTCTGCAAATGAAGCATCCATAAGTATATATATAAGCAAAACCCGAAGGGTCCATCGACTTTCGTTTTTAAACCATTGGTTTGTCGCAATTTGAACATAAAATTTGAGCTTTGAAATTCATAAAAGAACTGACATGTATGTGATCGTGGCCAAAAACAAAAACAGGACAGGTTTTCTGAAATGTAAATTTTGCAAAGGTGTTTGTCTCAGAATAACTAATAAGCAGCTTATACTGTCCAATTATGACGATAGTGTTGCCCCCGCCCTTCTAGTGCATGCGACAGTGCATGCATTGATTAGCTTAGCACCAGGACCCTGCTGGCTTATAGAAGGCTCCCTAAGTATATTTTAAACTTTATATATTGCATGATCAAATATATGACCGCGATTTCGGTGGGTAAAAATTTTAAATGCAATTTTTAAAAGTACAAACTACACACGTTCATGTTTATTTTTGTTAGTTTAAATAGATTATTAGGTGTCATCTCAACGGCATTCTTCGCTTCAGGCCGTATTGCTTCAACAAAGAAATGGCCAAACTATTTAAACCCATATATAGCTAATGAAAGGGTCTTTTCAACGACCGTGAGTGATTAAGTAATACTGTGCGACCTCTCGAACCGAGGCCACCCAGACAAGACTTCGAGAGAATCTTGTTATGGATATCGAAGGTTGTCAACACATTTTTTTTTTTGTTCTCCATCTCATTGGCTAATTTGAAAAATTCTCTCAAAATTTTGTACCGGTGGCTTTTCTTTGTGTGGTTGCACTGTAATAGTTGCAGCAACAGATAATATTTTGAATTAACATCGTCAAACCTCAAATAATTATAAAGGGAAAATGTTAACAAATTTCTACTGTATTCAATGCTCGTCAAGTGGAAATTTTTAGCAGCTATTAAATTCCTGTTAATTCTCAGGAGCGATTATGCCTGCTGCATTCGTTGAATGGAGAGTATTTTTATAAAAGCTAAGCTACAAGACAATTTTTTATTTAACTTATTTTATTTTTTATTTATTTATTTATTTATTTTTTGAGGGCCACAGATTTAGCACTAAATCTGTAGCTATGTTACACATATGTATTAAGTAAACTTAAATATGTCACACGTATGCTACACCTCAGTCATGCCTTGCAAAAAAACAAGCTTGTTTCCCATACGTAAATCCGCAAAATAGTTCACAGCTTACATTATACGTGAAATAGTTCTAGTGGTTATGTTGTGTATGAATACAAGTTTGCAATTTTTACTTGTAAAACTCTCCGATGAAGTCTGCTATAGTCGGACGGAACACGTAGGAGAATGAACAAGTTTTACAATTTGAGTTTGCACAGTGCTGCTCACTAGTTTAGCTGATCAAAGATGCTCTCAATGGGGTTAAAGGGGCAATGTCAACCATTAAAAAAGGGAAATGCTTGTCTTCAACCGTTAATGGGAGCAGATATTATTATAGGTCGTCAAACGGCCTCAAATCTTCGATTCAGGTCGTTCAGCAGCTCCACTAGCCCTTACAGAATGCCATTAAATGGTTATATAATCAGATCACAATAGATCAAGTTGAAATGTGTTGAACCTGACTTTAAGGATTTTTTTTTTGGAATTTGTAAGGCAAAATGATGACTTTGATAGGTCTCATAACCCAAGAAGACAATACAATCCCCTACAAGAATAGAGTGGGCATCAAAATTCAAATCGCCAGAGGAATTTTTTCTAAACAGTTATAGGTGTCCACCCTCTTGAAAATGTTAAACGAGGCTAACCAGCGACAGGTAAAACCTTGAATTACGGCAGTGTCACCTTCACATGCTCATCTTAGAGGAAGGACTAGACATTTGTTTCTTCTTGCAGCTCGATTCATTGTCCTGCCTTCAAGATGAAACTAGCCGCGATTACTTTAATCACAGGAGCACTAATCTGGAGTTGTGCCAGTATGCCAAGTCCACCTCCGGGTCCTGTTTGTCCCCCTAGTCTCCCTGTTCGGCTATCGGTCCTTCATTCGCCTCCGCTTACCCTGCCACACCCCGGTCAAGAGAAAGGCATACTTGGAGAATTCTTCTTTCATATTGTTAAAAAATGCTTCGTGGACAAATGCAATGTAACTAAGGATTCCTTCCAAGATACATTGTTCAACAGCACCCAGAGTTTCTTGAAATCCATAGCAGACAACGAGTCAGAAATAGCCTTCCCCATATCACGACCACTGAAGATGTGGCTGACTAGTGACAGCTATTCCGGGCCACCTTTGAGAATTTTAGAATTCATTGAATCCCCGGGATATTCGCTCATTATGGACGTGCAAATTTTCAACGACAAGGCCAACGAAATCGTGATGAAAGCCCTAATGACCAACATTTGGCCCATCATCGCATTTACGCTTCTCTTGGCTGGAATATCTGGAATATGTGTGTGGATTCTGGTAAGAGTTTTGTTCATTAAAAGCCCACTTTGTATAGATATCAATTGAAACGTTTGGTGAATATTTTCGGAATGTAATCACCTGAGCTTAAAACGTCAAAAGAATGTGAATTTCTCTGCTTTTTCAATATCCCCTGGATAAAATTATGACATCACCCTCTCCCTTGCACTGTACATTTCAAGTTTCATTGACATAGCTTTATTATAGCTTCAAGGCTCAGAAAACCAAAGAAAGCCCAGGTTAAAGGGTCAAAAATTAGTTTCCTGGTCAATCACCATACTTACAAACAATCCGGTTGAAAACCTTGGCTTCAAATCACGAAAGACAGGGAATCTACAAAATATACAAATTACATCAACCAAAATCATTAAAAATAGCCGGAATCGGAGCATCACACTGAACGGTGCCAAAACGGACATCGCTTTGTTGCAATTACTTGCAGTCAAGGACATTTTCATTTTTTTTATTTTTCTTCTTCTATAGGAAACATACTTCAATGAAGAAGAGTTTCCCCGTTCGTTCACAAAAGGCTCGTATGAAGGCTTTTGGTGGGCTTTCGTTTCCATGACAACTGTCGGGTAAGGACAGTTTCCTGGAGGGGAATAAAGATTTAAATCTAAGTTTCTTAGCTTGTTTATGTGGGTTGCTTCTAGAACTCGTAGGCACAATATCAAGTGATTTTCAAAGGAGGAAAACTATTCTTAATCAATGCTTATATGAGGAAGAATAGTATGCCCCGACTTTTTCAAGTGTGAATCCATTTCCATCAAAGCAATCCTCTGCCAAATACACTTATCAATAGGTTCTGTTTGCGAGAATAGCCATTTTACCAAAACTGGACCATTGTTTTGAAGACCTGCATTGATACAAATGTATTTTTTGGCTTTTAAACACACTTAAATCAATAAGATTTTAAGCCTGGTTACTTTCTCCTTCATTAATTTTAGCTATGGTGACAAGACTCCGAAGTTCATTTTCGGTCGCGTGTTTGGCGTGTTTTGGATCTTGACTGGCCTGGTTGTCATAGCAATATTTACAGCCACCGCCACAAGTGCGCTCAGTGTATCTGCCAGCGACCTGGCAGCGGTAGAAGGAAAATCGGTAAGTAAAAATCACTTAAAACTATGTGAACGTGGCTGCTTAACCCTCGGACGTACATGTGGGTTGGGGGAATGGATTTTTTCAAGACGATTGATTCTTTATCAGCACCTGCCGTTTTCAGCATATTCCTTGTACACATCTCGATACACACTTCGTGAGAATCGGTTGCTATGGTTAAGAGATATGACGTTATAAGTAGTGGGCGGTCAGGCTATTTCTGAATAAAAATGCACGTTTTCACCTTATTTCAGTAAAGCAACCACAAAATATCGACAAAAAGCAGCAAAGTGTTTATGTTTTATTCTACGTGTCTAGAATCAAAATTTTCAGTTTCCTCCGTTTGTGAGGTTTTCTCTTTTTGAGTGAAAAAGGCCGCCATCTTGGATGACGTCACAGGCCCCCAGCAGTGCCACAACCCATAATATATGCCTTATACTGTAGAGCACATCTCTGGGTATCTACCGAAGGTAAACTCTTTTCGAAATATTGAAGCACAACAAAACTCCAAGGGGGGGCTCCCATCAACCTCCTCCCCCCTGTACTACCGGTGGGGGTGTGAGTGTGTTTGTAGGACTGAGGGTTATTTTTCCAACCACGCTGTCAATTGAATTAAGAATGGGGTGTCAAAGTACGCTTGCATTCAAGATTGGACCAATTTCAGTAAAGTCGCCCGCAGTTTGCATTGAACGTCTTAGACATAAAAGCCATCTGTTATAAACGGCGCGAACAAAATAATTCGGTGAAACACAAAAGTAACCAGAGAAGGCAGTTTTCTCTGGTCAAAATATAACACGATACATGTAGGATGAAACTGTGAAGAGAGAAAATTAAAATAAAGTTTCTGCGGGAATTAAGAAAGCTGTTGCCACTGTCTCAGTTGGGACAGCGCGATTCGTTAGACTACTTCCAAGGGGTCTTCATTATGGAGTTTTGGTATCAGAAAGCTGGGTTTAGCCTCCGACCCAGGTTTTCCTCTACTTTGTTTGAATAATTGGCACTTAATCGCATTGGTATTAATGATTTAATCAATGAATGTTTTTCTTTCCTTTTCTTTTCGTCCTTCTTTTTTCTCTTTAGATTGGGGTGTTGAGAAATACATCAGCGGAATTAGAAGCAAAACAAAGAGGAGCCAATGTCACAGGTATTTTTAAGTAGTATGAACCACACGCAGAAGAAAAGCTTGCAGTCTGATTAGCAGTGTACAGCATTCTACCCTGGGTGTTACAGGTTAATCCCCTCCTCCCAGTCCTCAGCACCATCGTCATCGTCATCATCGTCAACATTGATGTGTGCGTAAGGGAGACAGAAGGTCTTATTGGGCAAAGAGAGGTTTAACTACGTGTGTGGGGATACATACATACAAATAGGCATGATACATAGGCAAAGCCGCACGTCACGACGATCAAAAGGGAACTAAATGAAAACAAATGTACTAATTAAAGAAAGCAATACAAAAGGATAAAGCCAAATGACAATTTATCCACCTGTGTTTACATATCACGTTTTGGCTTGAGAGCAGTGTCATAAATAACTGACATACATGTCAATCTATGCCTTTAACAGCTTTCCCATCGGTCGAACGGCTGTTCAGTGAACTCAAGGCAGATAAGATAGACGGCGTTTTTATGGACAAATACAAAACGGCCTACTACCTCTATCATGAACCCAAAGACTCTCAACTCAAGGTGTTTCAGAGTTTCTCAGCACAAGTGAGGTACGATATAGCCATTCTTGAATCCGATTTCTCTACAAAGTTGTTGGGCGACGATTCGTGCTTTGAAGAGCATATCGAAAGACTTGATGTGGATGAACTGCTCATGAAATACCTACAGCCCGTCGCGGTGAGTTAACGGGAAGTAATACATTTCCAGTTGCACCCTGTTACTTTCTTTAAGGTCTGTACGTGATGCCAAGAATATATTAAGGTGCAAGCATTCAAATAAGGCTACTAACCGGTACTTTCCTGTGGTGCTGTTTATTAATTTTGCTGTAAAGGTGATTCTAACGTTGAATCCGTGGATGAAATCTTAAAATACCTTCCCGTTGTGATTTTCCTGTCTTTACAGACTGGCCCCATTACTCCTCGGTTGATCTGCGCCTGTTCTAAACCTCTATTTTCATTGCGTGGTCCCTGACAACCTGCACCTCTGCTGTTTTCATGGCTATTGTTTACGTCCGTTATCTATTGCTTGCTTGTTGCAAACGGTGCAGATCGCCCCCCATTGCTATCCCATGTCTTCCCACCACAACAATTTGCTCCCTGAATTCAGCCCTTGCCTTATCGGAACCGCTAAATAATCACTGTTCCTGGTGCTATCGATCTGCAAAAGCCTAAAAAGCACAATGTTTTCGCGATATCAGTAGTTGGCTGAGGAGGAGAGTACTGGATACACCAGACTGATACCTTGAAATACCCTAAATTGATTAGACCACAGTATGTCTATGGGAACCATATTTACGCTAGTCTCAGCTGGTACAAAAATGACCGAATTGTCACTGTCAAAGATGCTATATACCCAATCCTGAGATGACAAAGTGAGATAATTTCACCCTCACCTTTCTCACCCAAATTTAGGTAGTCTGTAGGATTTATGATCCTTTTCCCCTGTTCATGACTTACTATTTCTTCTCTTCCGAAGGCTTACAACGAGGACAGTGACTCGACAAGTATCTTTTCTGGTAAATCGAAGGCCACACAACGCTTCCTGTTGGTTATTATGGGCGTTTTCCTTGGCCTTGTTTTACTCGGGGTCATAGCGGAACTTATGTACAGAAAACTGTGGAGGGACACGAAAAAGGTCCGAAGCAGCGAAGGTATGAATCAATTAATCAATTGGTTCGTTGGCATGTACATTCATTTATAAAATTCAAATAACTACTTAATGAGCTTTTTGCACTGAATAATGTAGCTCGAGCTAAATGTTAGATCCCGGCCAAACGTATTTACATTTCCATCCGACAGCGCTCAACATCTTTCAATTCGGCAAGTTCAATGATTTGAATAATTGGCAATGGTGTTCAGCAAAATTCTATTACCATTAAGCGCTCCTACAACAAAGTTGTTCTCAACAATGTTCGGGATGACGTTGAATCTGTTTAGCTGAGACTCTTATGAGCCGACGCTGAGGACAGTGAAAGGCTCCCGAAACAGCCCAGTTGCCACAAAAGAAACTGAAAACAATGATTGATTCACTTGGGTGCCGAAAAAGAAACCGAAAACATTGATTCACTCGATTCAACTGTGTCATCGTTCTTCTCAAGTTGTAATGGTCCTTTTCTCGAGTTACCGCCGACAAGACCGCTGATCATGAAGAACGTTGATTATAAAGACTAAACAGGCAGTTGTGAGGGATGGAAGTAAAACACTCACAAATACTAGTGTTCTCACTCACAAATACTGTTCCCTTTAAGGCCTTAGCGCCTGGTCAGTAGTGAATATTAGTTACACACAGATTACGACTTTTTTCACAAGTAAATAATTTAACTGAAATGTTTGTCTTCAGCGGTACTTTTTAACACGAGGACTCAATAATGTGCATAAAATACTATTTGCCAATTTTGAAAGGGATGATCCATCCTTTTTTTGCTCCATAACCTAACATATTTCGATTCTATTTTAGAGGAAATCGATATGAAGGAGGTTACGGTCCACCCCATCTCCGTCAAAGGCAACCTCAAAGAAGTCGAGGACAAACTGGGACAGTTGGTTCGAGAAGTCAGCAAACTGCAAGAACAACTAACGGTTATTTCATCTCAAGCTAACGGAACATTCAGTTCAGCAGGACAGAGCTCAACCCGCATGTAACCGCCACAGCAGGGACCGCGCGGCATATTTTAAAGTGGGGAGGCTAACTCGATCGGGGTATGGTGTGGGGGGGGGGGGGGGGGGGGGTGATATCCTGACGCGAATTTTTTTGCTTTTTAGTGACTAACAATGCATTTAGGGCGGCCAAGTGTGTTAAAAGTTGTCCGTTTTATATACCCATCATATAGAACATGCGCAGTATAAATTGGACCATGTACAATATAAATCGATTGAAGTATATAGACCCATTAGTGTGGCATCAAAGCTAAACTAAGGATATCAAACTCTTCGAACTAACCAGTGATTAATAATGTTGATACTTAGGGCACGTTTTGGTGGTCTTATCCGGAATAGAAGACAATATATATACATTTAGTGTTTTCTCAGTATGGACACCATTCCCTTCCCTCAGTAATGTATTAACGGTAACAAAATGAACGGAATGCGGTCGGAGTGTTTTGGTTTATCAGAATAGAAAAAATCGCGTTCTTTTAGGGACTCGTTGTTCTGGAAATATCTGTTATTCCTAAACCGGAACAGGAATAACCAGGATAGTTCCAAATTAATGCGCCTGAGCCTGTTCTTTCATCTCTATACACTCATTTTAAGTCGTATCCGGCAAGGTGCAAATCTTGACGTATTCGCATTTAAGATCTCAAACTCAAAAACATTTTTCTTAAGAATTGTACAATCAACCCTGTCGTCATATTACAAAATAAGGCCACCTAAGAAAGCTGAGCTGAGTATCATCAGCTATATATTTCACCAAAGTCAGTGTGTCGGTATGTCCTGACTGCGCTGCATGAATGCCTTATTTCTCATCGTTAGGAGCGAAAGAGATCATTCGGCAAAACATTTGGCAGCTAACCTACTTGCAAAGTTTACTTGCGTATAGAGAAGCTTGAAGAAGTAACGTTGATTTTCAGCAAAGACCAAAGCACGCTGTTGCCGATATTCCTATCTGGAGACAGACTGCAGTTCGTAATGCCGCGGGCCAGACAAAAACGAGAGTCGACAAAAATTCATAGTCTTTAAGAGAATAAGGGAGTCAATGAGAGTTCACGAGAGTTAGAGGCTAAACGATAGCGACAATGATGTGAACTGCTGAGATACAAATGAAACTACAACTGCGATGTCACATCTTCATGTCATCTGATTTCTTCAAGATACAGTTCCTTAGAGCGCACGTGAGTTTCAACCAAACAAAACAAATGGGAGCAAGGCGATTTGAACTTTTGTGGGCGGATTGTTGCGTTTCTATTCCGTTACTGTTTGGTCTATATGAGAATTAGATCTAACTGGGGAAAACCAAGTGCTGGTTAACCCTGAAACTAATCACTGACTAACGAATTTTCCAACTTTTTTATTTTTATTTATTTTATTTATTTATTTATTTATTTTTTTTGGCCTCAAAAAGTGGGGGGGGGGGGGGGGGCTAAAGCCCACTGAGCCCACCCCTCGCGTAGACCCTGCCACAGTATTCGAACTGAAACACAAACAGGACCTGCGTGGCCGTTGAATATAATTATACAAGTGAACAGTACAGACATTTGCACCTTCATAACAAACTGTCATACATTTTTTCTAGCAAGCTGTGTTAGAGACTGGGCCCATCAAAGGCAGCATGGCGAGTCCCTTAACACTGGTCTCCACGTGATCACCATGCAGTGATAGCTGAAAAAAGAAATCTGGAAGCGTGATACTCAGCGATTCGGCGATCGAATAGGCTCCACATGTTCGGTGGCGGTCGCCGAGTTTTGGTACATGCAAAAACATGAAAAAATACCAAAAGTTTTATTTATACATCACTGAGCTATTCATAAGCCACCGTGACACCCTAAAAACCTGCAAGTAGTCCAAGATACCAATACTCATTTATTCCCGTTTTCAAATTGCCAACTGTTAAAAAAGAGAGATTCTTTAAAATAATGCGACCAATAATACGACAGATCTGGCGTTGTTGCTATAAGGCATTTTTACGGATGGTATTTGGTCATACGCTGTTTTGAATCATTTTGTGCCACTAGATGGGTGAAATGTATGAAGATGAACATCTGAATTTTAAAATTCAATATTGCGCGTGCGTAGCTAGTGCCAGTCATCAACCGCGAATTAGAAAGAAAAATCCTTAAACTCGGAAGAAAAGAGCTAAGGTTCCAATTTCTTTCACAAATCAGAGATAAATCAGCCTTCTTTACAATCTGACGTAAGCAATTACTGTTAACGTAAATAATAGAAAAACTGCAGTAGAAACTGTATAAATTTATTTACTTATGACGTCTTAACTTCTACAATAATGCAAATTTTAAGAAACCGATACGTTAACGTTTTGCATCTTAATGATCGTTAAATACTGGTATCATTTTCAATAATTAAAACTTTTCGCCGTTTGTGTTTTTGGCTTTTGTTCTGTTCAGGTCACGTGACCTGCCAAATATGGTTGTGACTCGATAGTCTTGCAAACGTCCCCCATTATGTAAATGTGGCCAAGGAGTTTATCTGTGCAAGTTAGGGTTTTCAAGGTATGTCGGCTATAGCTAGGAACTTTCCATAGCAACATTACGATAGTTAAAGAGTCTTCCACCTTTACAAATTAGGCGACGAGACCACCGAGTTTTCTATGAGCAAAAATCAGCGAGCCGTAGCTTTAGGCCTAGTTCAAACTTTACATGTGCCGAACCTAAAACAAATAAGCAAAAGCTCTTGTTTTTGCTAATTTGCACTAGGTTCGGCGTTTAAACTAAGTTGATCAACCACCTCCGAGAAAGTGGGGGGGAGTAGTCTTATTATTTTAGTGGACACCTAAATGACTGTAATCGAACTATAACGATACTTAAGTCGTATTTACAATAAAATCACGAAGATTTGCTTTCCAAGGACATCGATCGTTGTCTGTTAGCGATTATTTAATATGCTGAATTCTACGTGCATTGTTATTGGTTCTTAGCTATGATCTATTAGAGGGCAGAGGCACAGATGAAGTCGTCATTGGTATCAGTTGGTCTTTTTGGTATAAAACAACAACAGTATATTCCATAGCTTCCACATGGCGTCTAACGGCTCGTGCCCCACTTTTTTGTTATCACATTTTGACGTCATCTTTGATCTGTTACTGAACAGACGCACGGCAACATGGAATCTATTTGTTAAATAGACAATGACGATTTAGCCAATCAGGTTCGCACATTTGCAAAAGTCCGTAACAGATGTTTCCTAGTTGTAATTTCAATCGATGCAAAGTGCCCTTTTTCATTTCATGTCCCGTGCTTGACAGTTAGTCCCGTGCTTGTCATCCCCATACAATTTTTCGCCTCCCCATCGCCTCCCATGTTCTAAAAGTGGGTAGGTCGGTCAATCAAAAAAAAAAAAAGGGAAGAAAGAAAAAGAAAAAGAAAGGCCAAGAAAAAAAAATCAATGACAAATAAATATACAAATAATTCAAAACGAACCTTGATTTGTCATCCTCGTAACTTCTGAAACCGGAGCGGCTATCTTTCTAAACTGTGTGCCAAGACGTCGTTATAAGCCATATAGGGCTACTTTAAACGTCAGAGTCACTTTAAGACGTACATGCATACAAAACACGTCAAACTTGCAAACACCCTCGAAAAGGGAGTGGGCAATGAAATCAGAAATTTCCTTTTTTTGTTTTTGAGCAAAATTGGGTCGGTCGGGCAATGGGAAATATACCATTCCATTTTATGGGGATAGCCTTATCATAACTCTAAATATAAATCTAAATCCAATTAGCATCATACTACAACCGATCTGAACGAACCCAGATGCCCGGTATGATTGGCCTGACGTAGCTGCATGTTATCCTTACAACATAAATTCAAATTATTAATTTCTCACGTCAAACGTGGCGCAGTGGTTAGCCGCGATCGTATAGTGGCAGAAATTTAACAGCTGTAATCATGCATACACTGCCCATCCGCATCGACCGATCAAAACTGTAGGTAAAACGCATTGGAATTAATTAAAACCACTCGCGTAGCGCAGAGCATCGATGGTTCTATTAATTTCTTCACTCTGATGACTGGATTTTCTAAAAATAAATCAAGTCCATTATTTAATGCTCGTTTATAACCAGCCGTGTTGCCCTGGCAACGGTACTTAGCCCAGTAAAACATGTCAAAATAATTTTTTTTAGTTGAACTTGCATGAATAACACATAGGTACAAGTCAACTGTGTTCGGCCGGCCACCTTAGCTTGAAGAGTTTAGGGTTCCCGCTGACTTTGCTGGGAAACCAAAATTCGTTTTGGGCGAACTTGTTCAAGGTACATGTAAGGCACCACTAAGAATCGATCAACACGATGTTCTAATTAAAGGGCCAGTCTCATGGCGATCTTTCTATCTTTGTGACAATTTTAATTAATTTATATCAAGAAAGTACCGTTGCTCACACTTGAATTGCTTTTAGACCACCAAGGGGACAATATTAAATTAATTTTCAACACAAAAACAAGCCAAAATTAGTTTTTAAGAGATTTTGTCTGAGATACAGGGGCAGAAAATTGAAAAATTCTGTCAGAAGTTTTCAAGTCGGATGCCATTTCCATCCTGGCCATCTCTATCCAGACATATGTATTACACTTTCCACGTACTGGAATACCCATTTTAATACTACTGGACCATTATTTTTAGGCTTCCATAGATAAAAAAGCTTAAAAATGTGTCTTTTGGCTTTTCGCAGTGATACTAAAAATTGATGAGACTGCCCCTTTAATGGAAGCTATTATAGCCAGTAATATTTGAAGGGTTGTTTAATGTGAACATTAATATATAAGCAAGTCGGTGCGAGGAAAAAAAGCAGTCAAGTGACCTGAGAGAAGAGAACCAAACTCCAATAAAGTCATTCCCTCCCGCTAGAGAACACTTACATGAGGGCATTTTTGTGAGCCGTGATCGGACCCTTTTATTTTCTTTTGAAACGTGAAATGTTTTTTTCTTGCATCGTGAATTTATTAATTAATGCGATGCGTGATTGAAGCGTTTTTGTTTTGTGAAATGAGAATTTGCCTCTTATGTCCATCAAAAAGACTTACTTCGTATTGCCACATAACAGCTCTATTTGTCGTTCGAATGTTACATCCCCATTGTATTCTCAACCAACGGGATTTCGAGTCATGATCTCCAGTCAGGTTTCGCGGATTTTTCCACGGAGCTTACGAGCTCTCTGCACATGCTGGTTCCACACAAAACGAGGACCGTAACTTTCCTTTTTTTGCGGTTTAATGCGCATGTCCAACGTTACAACATGTAGTACAATGTCTGAACAATCTTAAAACAATCTCCAACAAGATGTGTCCAATCTGACTTTAAGTATCACGTTACCATTACTACGTCCTGATACGTAGCCTGCGCGCAGACGTCTCCTATTTCCTTTGCTTTAGGCTTGGATAAACAATTACAGTTATAAAGTGCGCTAAACGCCGAGAATAATCTAATCCCACGCGTGAATAACCTGCGATCAGGCTCTATTTTCGTTTCGCTCGGTGAAACATTCAGGCGGGAAGGCCAATTTTAGCGAGTGACCAACGTAAGAGAATATAAGAGCAATACTAGAATTCGGCCTGGTCGAAGGTTAACGCGTGAATAAACATTCCTGTCTGGAAAAAGTAGCACGATTCTCTTGCGTCATAAGCGTTTCCAGTTACACCCAAACCTTTAGTTTAGTCTGCTAGACTTCAATCAACAACGAATTATACACTAAAATAGAACCACGTAATGGACTAAGATATTGTTGTAACATCAGGACCTCAAGTCAGAATTGCGAATCCGTATCTCAAACCAGGATTTCGAGTCCGGATTGGGATACACAGTAGACAAACAAAATTTCGAAAGTCCATGCCACTTTACTTTCGGTTTGAGATTTCTATCGCGTGATATTTCATGAGGCCGAAGGCCGAATCAACTATCACGCATAGAAATCGAGAGCGAATAATAATAATAATAATAATAATAATAATAATAATAATAATAATAATAAAAACAATCTTTAAAGAGGAAGCGCCCGTCACGTAAATACGAATAAATGCGAATAAATCTAATTGTTTTAGTATAAATCTCGATTAATATACCACTAAAGTGAAAAGTTTTACTTATTAAAAATAATTGCATTGTTATCTTG